>BGNK01002830.1:68853-80883 GCA_003297005.1 Symbiodinium sp. clade A Y106
GCTTCGTCGCGAAGTCCTTCCAACACTCTATGGACCATCTCCGTCCTCGCCTTGACGGCGTAGGACGTTGTCTCATCCATCGGCAAGGCTGAGGCGACACTCTTAACCGAACCCGAGTCATCTGACTTCGGTGTGGCACTTGCAGGAGAACTGCTGCCATCTGCAGGCATGGGGGTTGCCCCCATATCCGGCCTGTCCTCAGAGGGTACAGGTGCGGTGGCGGCCCTCGTAGGACTCGCCTCCTCAGCGCGGCTATCGCCGTCGCTGTCCTCGGGGTCGATACTTTTCGTATCGCCCTTGGGCCTACGGGTTTTCAACTTGAGGCGCATGGAAGCACGGAACTCCCAGTCGTGAAACGTACTGGGTTCACCAGCGTAGATATAGCTGCCACTCCTGGTCTCCAGGGGAGTACCAGAGTAGGAAGAGCGGGCGTAGCGTAGTCCCGCAACGGACATCGGAAATGTAGGGGATTCAGTTAGACGGAATTGCGCAGTGGGTCGAAGTAGGGCTCGCCGGGGCCCGCACAGGCTACCTGGGTACTAAGTCCCGCGGGCAGGTCCGCCCGGGGTACCTGCTCCGCTACCAATTTGAATTTGGTCGGACTTTTCCCCGAAACTGCGTTGCTATCCTGTTGACTCAAGGGCCCTATGGCAGCGGTAAATCAGCTATACATATCACGGTCATGGCATGCAGCACTCACAAGTTAAGTAGGATTCACAGCTGTCTAAAATAACTACTACCACAAGACACTACTTTACCCTTGACTGCACTACTACTTCTACTACTCCTCCTTTTGCCGCTGCTGCGCTGCTAAGTAAACTCAGTAAACGCTACAAAGCGTTGGGCAAATTGAAGCGTCATCTTGGCTATCTTGGTCATGAGGGGGTCATCTTGGCCATCTTGAGCACTTGTACCACCCGCACCACTTGCACCACCCCGTACCGCTTGCACCACTCGTGCCACTTGTACCAGTTGCAAGGCCTCTCCAAGCACCACCAAAATTCCAAAAGTGCGGTTGTGCTGCCTAGTTGGCTTAGTGGAAGATTGCGCGCGCAGGTATAGGCGTGCACGCGCGGCACCCACACACACACACACACACCAGGAGACCACACCAGCAGCACAGGAGACCAGTAGGAAAGCACCGGAACACTGTCAAAATGTTGTTTTCCTGCAAGGACGGGCCTAAACCCTAAACCCTAAAACCCTAAACCCTTAAACCCTAAACCCTTAAACCCTACACCCCAAACCCTAAACCCGAAAATCCTTAAAATCCTCAACGCATAAGCAGTGCCCTGCCCTGCTGCCCTGCCCTGCCCTGCCCCCCCGCGGCTTTTGAGGCGTGGGGTGGGAGAGATTAAAGGACAAGCCTTCTTTCGGCTTTTCCACCTCATCGCCTTACTACGATGCACTCACTAAAGCCTTGTCGCATAAGAGACTGTTCCACAAACCCTAAAACCCTAAACCCGAAAACAATGAACCCTAAACCCTAAACCCGAACCCCTAAACGCCCTAAGCCCTAAACCGCTGCATGCGCACCGGGCACGCGTTCGACCATTTTGCCAATTGCAAACATACCAGCCATTTTGCGGATTGGTGAACCTCCAAATGGCCAATGTTCGTGATTTTCCCCAAGGACCACCAACATTGCTACAAGTGTCACGAGTGGTGCAAGTGGTGAAGATGACCTAGATGAGATGACCAAGTTGAGTTGACGCCAAGTTGATGCGTCATCTTGCCCCCCACCCCTGACCAAGACTACCAAGATTGTGATAACAAAGACTCCTCCTCCCGTCTTCCTACTACTACTTCTACCACTACTACTCCTGCTGCAGCAGCGACTACTACGACGACGACTACTCCTGCTCTATTTTCGATCTCGAGATCCTACCAGTGTACGGCTATCGATGCTGTTTCGAGTAGGGACATTTCGACCTGTCTTCTCCGTTGTTGATTAAAATGCGGACTGTGCACATCAGCGCCTTGATGTCCCTCTGGAGAGGATCCATGTCCAACTCCGACACCTTGCCTGCCTGGCAAAGAACCGAGGGTGCTGCCAAAACCTCATGAGAATAGGAACTTTTCTTGGCGAGTGCCTTGGGCACTGTTCCTCTTGTTCCGCATTTGCGGGGAGAACCATTAACGCAGCGACTGCACTGGAAAGAACTTTCCAGCCCTGTCGCCGACAGTGCAGGACCTAGCAAAAGACAAAAGTTGCAAAACTACAGAAACTACTTCCTGATCCTGGCTCTGGTTCATGCGACTCAGGTGATGACAGTCGGGCTCTCACCTATCGAGTCGCGACATGGAGCTGCGGCAGCGAAACACGCAACGGCCTCTGCTGCCCTCTGAGGCCAGCACGGCCTGTGAAGGCCTGCAACTGTGAAAGCTCAAGGGCAATGGCTGCCAGTGGTTTCACCACCTGTGCACAAGGATGCTGGTAAAGTGTCTGAGGCTTCCTCTGACCTGCAGCTGGCCTCAAACTGGTGCAGGGACAGGTTGCCACTGGGTGGCTCGTACTTCTCGAGGTAGAGCCGCACAGTTGCCCCAGCCACTCCGGTGCCAGACAATCGGAACACAATTCGTGAGTTGTCCTCGAAGATAAAGCGGAGGCCCTGCCTCTTGGAGACGCTTCCATCGACCGGATCCGTGTATTCAAACATGTCGTTAATCTTAATCCTTGCAGGGCACTTCTGCGATTTCACACTACCCTTCCACTGTCTGTGACTCTTTACCACGACGCGCTTGGAGGCGCGGAGACGCAACAGTTGCAATCCCCAACTTTCTTCGCCCGAGGCTCTTCATCCCACCGAGTTCTTGCCCCGCCAGCTCTCCCGTCTTGGCCTCCATGGCCGCAAACATCTCCTCTGCCTTCTGCTTGTCGACTCCTCCGTGGGTGACACATGAAGAACAATCGAAAACGAGGCGTTTCACGGCTGCACCCCGGCCCGCCTTCGTAATCGTAACGAGCGTAGTAGTTGCGCCCGTACTCTTGCCAGTGAGCCATGGCCACGTGCTCGACGGTGATGAGCTTCCCGGCCTCCTCCGTCGTCTTCGCCAGGATCTGCAGCCACGCAAGTACAGCCCACATGCCATCCTTTTCCCGAACATGGTCGGCACCAGTTCCGAAGGACTCCTCGCCGCAGATGAAAGGGGTGTAAGTCTCCTTGCCGGGGAAGTAGCTCGTCCCACTGTCCATGAGGTTTCCGAAGAACTTCCAACCTGTGGGCACCTCAAAGCATGGGATCCTCTTCTTCTCGGCGACCAGGTCTAAGGCTGTGGAGGTGGGCATGGACCTCGCGCAGCCTCTCAGCCCATCCTTGAACTGAGGGATCAAGTGGGAGTTGGCCACGATCATGGCCAAAGAGTCCGAGGGTGACACGAAGAACTGCGAGCTAAGGATCATGTTGCGATCGGCATCGCCATCAGCCGCAGCACCGAACTTCGGGATGGCTTTGCCGGTTTCCACCTTCTGGCCCTCCTTGTTCAGGCCCATGTCGGCCACGAGCTCGACCTCAGGACGAGACAGCAAGGAACGCAAGGAACCTTTTGGTGGAGTTGGGGGCCTCAACTCTGCTGCCGAAGCACGGCGTAGGTCAGGTTCGGATCCGCGTGGCCGTGCCAAGCGGACTCCGGACCTCCAAAGTCCGGCTTCGGACTCGCGTTCTTGCAGCTTCCAGCTGGAGCGCCCAGCTCTCCTCTCATGAAGCTTTTTTTCGAAAAATGTCGCAGAAACGACGGGGCAAAGACAAGCACCTTGACATCAAACTACGAGGTCCTTCCAAGATACCCAGTGCATACGGCCCCTGCACACCAGACATGGAGTCGTAGGTCATGCTGAACTCTGGGTGCACCATCAGCTTCTTGATGGACTCAAAGTCAAAGCACTGCTTCAGCACCGCCATGTGGTCCTCGACGCAATCGAAGATCTCCACAGTTTTTCCACCTGGGAGCTCGTAGGTCTGCGGCTTGGACAGGTCAAAGTCTGGGATTCTGCTGCACGTCTTCAACTCGCTGAGCTTGGCCGTCCACTCGACCATCTTGTCAGTGAGCTTCTCAGGGGCGGGGCCGCCATTCTCGCAGTTATACTTGATACCGAAGTCGTCGTTGATTCCGCCCGGGTTGTGCGACGCTGAGCAAATGAATCCACCGAAGGGCTCCATGCCCTTCCCCCGGCAGCGGATGACTGCCGAGGTGGCTGGCGTTGACAGGAGGCCACCCGTGCCACACCAAATCCGCCCCACTCCTGCACAAGCACTGCTGGAAAGCAATCAAGATGTTCTTCCGTGGTGCCGACCAATCTGGTTCGCCTACGACCGAATAGTTTAGGTCTCGAAGGTTCTTTCAAACAAGCAGATTAACACCCTCGTTTCATCTCTGCAGAACCTGCAGCGAACGCCATCTTGATAATGATCTGGATTGCTTCCGGATTCCAGAAGCGGCCGTCGCCAGAGACAACCAAAGTGCCTCCAGAAACAGGCACACCGGACTCGAGCAGGGTGTTGAAAACACTCTGCACATAGTTGGCCAGGTAAGTGCCCTCCATGAAGACCTGTTCGGACACTTCAGTGAAAGGGGCTCTTCGTGTGCATATGTCCCGGGCGCCTTGGTCTTCTTCCGAAGGCCCGAGGTGCCGGGCTTCTGCCCTTCGATGGGCTTGGTGGCTATGGACTCAACGGCCATGTCGCAGTCAACCTTGATCACCATGCTGGGCCAAGTTGGCAACGCCTCAGCCCACACGAGTCGACGGCTGCAAGAACAGAACAAGAGACACACAAACCATTGTCTAGGCCGAGCTCGCAGCGCCAACGACAACACTGGAGCAACATTCCGCTACGAAATCTAATGAACAATGGCAAAGGTATTGGCCAGAGTCCTTGACCTGCATCCACAGGCACCACACACGCCACAACTGTTGCAACCAATACGATCTCTGTTCACCCAGAAACGCAATGCCAGCTGGACGTTCATATTAGGAAGCCCAGGAAGCGGTACCCATGCGTCACCGGTTTGAAAGCATATCAAGATATCGCCAAGTCTCGGCTGGCTTCAAAATCTGAGGATCACTGCCGAAGATGCCGAGGGGTCAGAGGCCTTACATGGCCTGTCTTGAGCCGAACAGTTCATCCCCAAGCGCTTGTCTGTCAGAAGCGAGTTGGAGTGCATTCTCTGGAACTCTTGAAGCACTCAGCATCTTGGCCTGCAGCGTCTCGACAGCATTGGCGACATGCTGGGCGCAGCGAGTCACGGCCGCCTTTGTGAGCGTTGGTGATCGCTGGAACACGCACAAATCCTCAACAGCTACGCAGGAAGTCTCGAATTGTCCGGAGAAGACCATAATTAGAATAGGGTTTTGGGGCCCATTATACTATAAGTATAATACATTATAATAAGGAACCCCCAAAACAGACCTAGAATGAACACCGCCCACAGGCCTTGACCTGCTCCTCGGTGCTGTTGCCCTCACGGCAGAGTCTTGTTCAGTAATTAGCTGACTAGGACTTGCTGCTCTCCCAAGTCTGTTATCCTGATCTGTTCAGGGAGTCTTGTGAGTCGATCCCGACTACGGCCAGTAGCATGCTTGTGCGTCAGAAAAGATGCCTGGACATAGGCAAAAACCATGTCAACGATGAAGACAACCTGAGCGTACGGTGCTGCCTTGGGAAAGAAACCTCTGTTGGAAAAAAGCAAGCTGGCGTGTCCCAAGACGGAACGAACTGCCGCCAACACACCATGATGGCCACAATGTTATCCAGGATGGCAAGGAACAGCTCCGCATCAGGCTGGTCAAACTGAGGGAGGTGTCTTAGCCTAGGTGGGACACACAACTTTATCATCGATTCCTCTTTGCTGGACTGTCTCGACCATAAACTCTTAACTTTTGTCACGCGACATCTGCACTCCGCCGTAGCCCACCTGACACGAGGCATGCAGGAGTGAAATCACAGCCACATAACAACTCGTTGCTAAGGCAGGTGCCCACAGAAGGCAAGCACGGTAGTACTTGGAGCCAGGGGCCAAGTAGCCAAACATGGCTAGCGTCCACATGATGAACATGACGACGAAGTACGCGAAGAAGCGCAACATCGAGGACGTGTTCTCTGCGCTCGTCCCACTGAGGATGAGTATAGCGGGAACATTGCCCACTGCCAGCCCCATGCCAACGCCCAGAATGCGGTTGATGTTCGTGTCGAACGATGAGCCAGATGTTTCTGAGAAGATGAAGGAGGTAGCAACCACACAACCCATGCTGTAGCCGCGAGAATATACCGACCAAAGAAGTGCCAGCGTCCAGGACACAGTGTTCCGAAGGGCAAACCAATGGCGACTGTTCGCGTCCTTCCCCCCAGATGCGCTCGGTGCAGCATCGTTCTGGCCTCAGCACCCAAGCCGGAACAAAAAGGCACACCTAAACCCTAAACCCTAAACCCTAAGCCCTAAACCCTAAAACCCCTAAAAAGCCCTAAACCAGAAAGTACTCTCCTGACGTGTCCTTCATCTCAGCGGCGCGCATCGAAAGCGCTGAAGGCAGCGGCCCAGGAGCGGAGCCTGGGTGACCTACCTTTGGTTACTAGGGAATGGAGGAATGGGGTACAATTATAACTACTATTACTACCATTCCTCCATTCCCTACAAACCAAAGGTAGGGTGGGGCCAGGGCCAGGGGGGCCCTAAAAAGAGAAAAGCGAAGTTCAGGCTTTACAGTAGGGCTTAAGGATGTTTTTTTGTTGAGGGCTCTTTTCCGCCTAGGTTTAAGGATGTTTAGGGTTTAGGGTTTAGGGTTCTCTCCGAGAGGCTGGTCCAGGAAGGCCATCTCAGAGGAGAAAGCATTCTCGGGTTTGGCCTGCTTCTCCAGAGCCTTGCATAGCACTTCCTCGGAACGTATTTCCGGGGCGTCACATAAGAACAGCGGCCCGCATAACGTCAACGAACGCATCCGGGGATGTACAAGCAGCACTCGATTTCTGCTCACTGCCTCTGTGTCTGGATACTGGGGGCGGTACGTGCTACAACGACAAAACAGACTCCCTCCTGAACCCCTGGGAACTACAGTTACATACTGCCAGCAAGTTCTTGCACGGTATTCCGACCAAACCCATCCAAACCTCATACTGTACGGGCCCCTTTGAAAGCAATGTCTGCTCCAAGAATCGTCTGCTTTCGTTGCGAGGCGCTGCAGCTCTAGACGCGTCTCCGTGCTGATGTCTGCCTGCAGCGCGCGCAAAACACGTGCTTTGTTCAAACATTAGTTGTATGTGTTTCCGCCTTTTTACATATTCTGAAGAACTGTACGCATAGATAAAGAGCATGCCTATTATTGGTGGTTACTGCGACTCCGATACCATTGTCATGTGCTTGTGACAGCAAGCCTTGTCCCGGCAATCCCGAGCCACTGCGGCGAGGCCCTCGCTGCAGGCAAGCACGAAGTCCTCTTGAAAACATGCTTCTTTTCGTTTGATGGTTACAACCTGTGTGAGGGCCCATTTATTATTAGGACTAATCATGACAAGTATTTGGCGGGTCTAGTTACATCTAACTACTGTCACGGTTGCTATTGGGGTTCGTACTCCTCGAGCAGGAACTGCTCGCCCCTGCTAGTGGACTGTCCGAGGTAGCGCATCAAACCACTCTGGATGCGCAGTAGCTGCCGTAGCTGCCGCAGAAACGCAGCAACCTGTAGCTTGTACCGGCAGTTCAACTGAGCTGCTTCTTCTGGAATTTTTCAATCTCAAACCAGAAATCGAAACATGCAGCAGAAATGTCTAGATGCTGCGGGAGTTGCTTTTTGCAGGTTCTTGTGTTGCTCCCGTGTGTGGCCAGAAACCCAGGACTCCCACGCGACCTGCAGAGAGAGAGTCACAAGGCTACAGAGGTGGGTTTTTTCCCAAAAGGCGGCCCGGGACCTGCTCCAAGAGCGCCTCTGCGGTGGTTCGGCGCATGCCCAGCTGTCGGATGTAAAAGTTGGAACTGTCTGCATGGAAGGGAAACTTCCAAGCTTCCTGCTGGAGGATTGTCAACAAATACTCCAAGCAGCCGGCCGTGTCCTCTGCCAGTTGTGCCAGTTCGGTTGCTGCAGACCACATGCAGCTGTGTCTCTTCACAGACTCGCGGCTCCAGGGAAGGAGGCCGAGGGAGGGGATGGCGAGCAGTATCGCAAGAACGACAAGCCAGAAGCCACACATGGCAATCCCATTCCAGTTCCAGTTAAACTCCCAATCCCAGATCACCGCTCGAAACCCAGATGTTGTCTGAGGGTTCATGAAAGGGACCAGGAGCTCTGAAAATACTCCTAAAGCATATTGCTTCTGGCCAACGGATGTCGAGCTGAAGAACAAGAGGTATGTTGAGCAGACTGCAAAGAGGATCGCTGCGAAGCTATGGTACCCAAAAGGCAGCCAAGCTTTCTGCCAGAAATCCTCTGGCAAGTAGTTCGTGCCACCGGCCCCTCCGGGCATCACCAGATTTAGCAGGCTCGCCATGCAAAGCCCCGTGGAAGCACCCAGCAGAGCATCGTGGATGCCGCTGATCAAGCAACCAAGATGCGGAGTTACCAAGAAAGCATACCAGAAAGGCAGGAAATGATAAATCCGCATGATGTTGGTGGGCACCAAGCTGTACGAGCTCGCTGGGCATCTGTCCCAACCTTTCAGAGAAGCCTCAGCAGTAAGAAGACAATCATGATGGCGCCGGGGATGAATACTTACAAAATTTGCATACAGACTGAGTGTAACTACATACATATACATATACATATACATCGACATCGACATCGACCTCGACGTCGCCGTCGCCATAGACATAGACATAGACATAGACATAGACATGTGTGTGTTTTACAAAAACATATACCGTCTCGACATTTTCGACAGGCCTTTCCCGTACCTTGCTCATGCCATCTCTTCGGACTGAGGTCTTCCTGAGCCCCCAACCTTCACAAGCCCTGAACTGCACACCGAGAAAGCCCAAGCCACGCTGGCAGACCGCTCGGAGCAAGGGAAAAGCAGTGGCACGGCGCCGATGGCCACGTAGACCACGGCAGAGCGCAGAGCCAGAGCGTACTCGAGCTGCAAGGTGCCTGCGGCTGAAGCTTCGTTGGGACATTCAGGGTTTCTTGCAGTTGAGTTGTGGCTTCAGGGATTTCAAGTTCAAGTGTCGGGATGTGTGCATGGGTTTCAGGGTTCGGTGATTTTAACGGTTTACTTGTGCGGGTTTCAGGGTCGGGGGTGTTGTGATCGCGGCACTTACACGCCATTTAAGACAACCACGGAGGGCTCCCATGACCCGATTGGCGAGGCTCTTCCTGCTGTCATTGAATGCAAGTGAGATGCTCCATCCACTGCTCCGTGGCCTGCAAACGAATGGAATTACTCAGATACATGCGTAGCCCCTGCATAGCCTCTGTATACACTGGCAATCACTGGCACACAAGCGACATGTCGAACACCGATGTTCCACCCTGGAAGTGCCAGGGTTTGGTGAGGGGTCTGGTGTCACCATTTCATTTGTTTCTATGTGAGGACTGGAGCGTTTTTGCAACGCGAGCACCACGTATTCCTTTTGCAACTCCGAAACATGCAAGACTCGGCTCCGTAAGTGGCGGCCTGAAAAAGCACCAGCTGCGCTTCAGAAATATCAGCAGCAGCAAACAGGCGAAGAAGAATACCAACCACAAGCTCGCCACCGCCATGGGCTGCCGAAGTGCTGCTGGGCGATGCACAACAAACGGCTGGTGTTGGGTTTGCGCCTGCATAGTTCTTAACATCCAGCTCTGTGAGACAATGCAATGGCATGAGGTCTAGCAGCTTGAGACAGAAAATATGTCATTTAAACGGGAAGGTTAATCCAAGGTGGAAAAGCAGTGATTGCAAAACGTGGAAGTGTGGTGGATTAGGACCAAAGGCAAATTGAAGGTGAATTCTAAAGGTAAAGTAAGGTAGATCAAGTGGATAGCAAAGGCAGAATGAAGGTAAGGGCTAACCAGAGGTAGATGCCAAGTAGTTGCAAAAAGAAGAACCGAGGTAGTAACCGAAAAGTGCGAGCTCGAGACCACGAGGCCTAAGCATAGATCGCGCCAAAGCCTCCTAGACTGGACCCGAAGTCCACCAGACAACCCCCGTTCCCTAGTTAACCCTTAGATCACCAAGGCCCTAAGGCCTAAACGACCCGAAATCGCAGCCCCTTAAATTGAATTGGAAAAGCAATTTCTGAATTGCTGGGGCGCTGGATGCTAAAATCGTGCACCTGTCCCACACTAAAACCCTAGACTCTGACAGCACTAAATGGGAGCAGGCCACACAAAAAAGCGCAGGGACATGGGAGCTCCGTGAGGGACCCGTATCGAACCATACACCAATCAAGCCTGATTGCGAGCTCTCCGAAGAAAGGCCCCAAAATCAGGAAACCTTCCTACATCCAGGCAGCGCGACGAAACAAGCAGGTGTTGGGTCGTGCTTCTGAATTTTATCGGAGAGCTTTGGAAAAGGCTTGCGATGCTGTGTAAAGCCTTTCGACTGCAGACGCACTTTGCTCAAGGAGTCCCTGCACCACTAATTCACTACAGATGCTTTCGGTGACACGAAACCATACACTCTAATCAATACAACATTCCAGCGCTGACTTTCGAAAGCAGGTCCCTAAACTGTTCAACCGGCGACTGCAGGCATTCCTGTTGCCAGGGTTTCGCAGTGAATAGACGTACCAAATGTATTTTGCTAAATTCTCAGGGTTTATTTTCGACACCAAAACTATGCTGTACTTTGGGCGTTTGGGGGTTTCGGTCGTTTGTGAGCACATTGTACGATAAGTGCGGTTTTTCAGCTCATCGGGAACGGATGCGGATACATCTCAAACTCTGGGCCTCCTAAACCCTAAATTCCCTGTGTCCCTAAGCCCCTCAGCCTGCATTCCCCACTCTGCTGAGCTAAATTCCCCAAAAGACTGAGTCAGCCGGATTGGAAGCGGATCTACAGGAGAGAAAGGAAAGACTGACTCGTTCAGGTAAGTCTTACACCACGCAACCTACGTATGGCTACGACTGCGGTGTGCGAGACTTGCAGAAGAAAGCAAAGCGTGAGTAAGCACAGAAACTCGCACCCCTCCTTTTTGTTTCGGCTTGCCGGAAAGTGGCTGTCTGTCTGCGGTGCTGGACCCGAATGACCTTCGGCCAAAGCGGGTCCTTTTTTCCAATCTGNGAGTAAGCACAGAAACTCGCACCCCTCCTTTTTGTTTCGGCTTGCCGGAAAGTGGCTGTCTGTCTGCGGTGCTGGACCCGAATGACCTTCGGCCAAAGCGGGTCCTTTTTTCCAATCTGCGCAGCAAAAGGCAAGCTGACAGCCACTATGCCCGTATCGCGTACAGAACAACAGCATAGTAAAAGCGGAGTAAAGTGCAGAACACGTAAGCGTCAGCTTTTATGATGCGCAAGCTNCTGCGCAGCAAAAGGCAAGCTGACAGCCACTATGCCCGTATCGCGTACAGAACAACAGCATAGTAAAAGCGGAGTAAAGTGCAGAACACGTAAGCGTCAGCTTTTATGATGCGCAAGCTATGAACAAGGGCCTACTGCCCTGAGCCAGGCTTATAAAGCTGGCAGCTGCCCTGGAGTGGGCGGGTGGGGAAAAGAAAGCAAAGCTGTGCTAAGCTTGTTGCGTGGTGTGCTTGAACCGCGGCGATGGAAAGCGGACTTCACCTAAACCACCCTGAGTAAACACAGGAACCGTTCAGGTAAGTCCTACACCACGCAACCTAGCATACCGATGCTGACGCCACACGCTCTGAACGTCGTCTTTCGTTTCTGCGAGTAAGCACAGAAACTCGCACCCCTCCTTTTTGTTTCGGCTTGCCGGAAAGTGGCTGTCTGTCTGCGGCGCTGGACCCGAATGACCTTCGGCCAAAGCGGGTCCATTTTTCCAAACTGCGCAGCAAAAGGCAAGCTGACAGCCACTATGCCCGTATCGCGTACAGAACAACAGCATAGTAAAAGCGGAGTAAAGTGCAGAACACGTAAGCGTCAGCTTTTATGATGCGCAAGCT
>BGNK01002831.1:0-90326 GCA_003297005.1 Symbiodinium sp. clade A Y106
CCCCCCAAAAAAAAAAAAAAAAAAATATATATATATATATATAAAGAGGACCGAAATAAAACTCCACCCAATCCTGAACCCCCCAAACCCCTAACCCCTAAACCCCTATTTGCTGAGGCAAAGATGGAGTTGCGTGAGACGGTCCTCGAGCGAGATGTGAACGAGGCCCGGTTGGACTCCTGCAGTTTAAATGGTTCAAATGGTTTAGGGGTTTAGGGTTTAGGTGTTTAGGGGTTTAAGGGTTTAGGGGTTAGGGGTTAGGGTTTAGAGGTTTTTCCGGTTTAGGGTTTAGGGTTTAGGGAGGGTTTAGGATTTCGGGGCGTTACGGGTGTATGGGTTTAGAGCTTATTGGTTTCGGGGTTGAGGGTTTAACTATAGGCTTAAATAGGGGTTACGTGTTTAGGGGTTACTAGGGGTTTATGGGGGTTTAGGGTTTAGGGGTTCCAGGAATTGCGGTGACCTGTTGCTCGGTTTACCTTCCTTCCAGCTGGCATGGAATACCACACCTCCCCCCCNCCCCCCCCCCCCCCCCGCCCCCCCACCCCCAAAACCTGCACCAGAACCCCCTACCCTACACCCTGAAGTCTAAAGCCCAAAACTTGATCATGTTTTTGAAGCCATGGTTCGCTTCAAGGAGAGATGGGGCTTCGGTCCTTGCTAGGAAGCCGGGCAGTAGTCAGCAGCAGCGCAAGAAAGTAGAGTAGAATAGAAGAGAAGGATAAGATGGAATAGTTTAGAATAGAACAATAGAGCGGATTAGAATAGACTGCAACTCAATAGAGCAGAATCGAAGGTACATGAGCATGGACTAGTGTAAGAAAACATAGCGCTATAGTTCGACATACTCCGAACCGATTAGACTGGTGGCGCCGCTATGTTACTAGGAACCCAGGGTAACGACGACGACGATCAGTTTTGGGGCATTGGGTGTTAATTGCCAACTTATAAATATAGTTCCTGATTAAGTTTATAGTATACTATACCCCCAAAAAAGCACCCTAATTCTTGTGGATCTTAGCCGTCATGATCGGATTTTGCAGCTGTATTACGGCGAGTTGCGTTCCACGATGTCAAAGTCTGGGCACGAAACTCCGGCTCCGACCCTTGAAGCCACAGCCCGAGTACATGTGGGAGTTTAGGGTCTGGGGGATAGGGGTTTGGGGAAAGCATTTGAGAAGTTTAAAGGTTTACGGGTTTAGGGTTTAGACTTGAACCTACGCCCCCTGCTCAAAACCCCAAGCTCTGCTTTCGCACCCCTCTTTGGCAGAGAGGCGGTGCGCCTTCTCAAAGCTGCGACCTACGCTGCCGCCGTAGACCCCGAGACAGGCCTGATAGCTTCTGACAGGTCTTTGGTTATAGTGTCATTCGATTTTTTGTATTGCCTGTTGATTTTAAGTCTAGCTGTGGTTCAACTTACTGGATTTTGAACTTTTAGTTATGCCAGTATAGTCCTTTCTGTGCAGTTATTGTCTAGGCTTTTTAACTTTATTTTTCGACTGCGGGCCTAGTGCATGAAAAACGTTCATGTGCTAGACCACTTTCTCCGGGGCTTTTGGATGCAAGGGTCGAGTCCGAGACCCAATCATTCAATCGATGACAGATCCCCTGAGTCTATAGTCGCACAGCAGGGCTTCCGAATCGTGGCCCTGGTTCACGACATAGGAGAGTCTTTCGGTGGCTGTATGTTGCGAGGATGCTTCAGGATGATTTGCCTGTTGGTATGCTTGTGTGGAAGGGATTCCCCCGGCAATGCCTGCCTAAACCCAAGAACCTACCTTTTTAGGATTCCCTATTGTGATTTCTTTATATGAGTCCTTACAAATGTAGGTTTCTTGGGGTGCAGGTGGATGTATCATACGTGACTGTCGGCTTCGACAGCTGATGACACGGTGGGGCATAGTCAGAGCACCCACGCAGTGAGGTTCAGAGTCTACTGCTTGAGGGTTTAGGGTCCCAGAGGTTGGGTTTCGGCGAGGGTTGTAAGGGCTGGCGGCTTCTTCCACCCCGGCTACATCTTCGACCACCGAAACAGTTGCCTAAAAACTCCCGTCCCGAACAAGACGCAAGGCCTGATCGACTGGGAGCAGCACCTGGCCTGCACAGACAGGTGTCGGACGGCGTTTCCGTACATGAACGGTTATTGACTTAGTGGTAGTATACTGTTCCGTTATGATGCCAACAACACCCATGTTTGGAACCCGGAAATAGCTTGAATCCCAAGCTCACTACAACCCCACTCCAACAGCGATCTTTTGTCTTTAGACGTTGACCCCCTATGACTATAACCCTAAGCCCCAAGCCGGTTTTGATAAGGATTCAGAGTATGTGCTCTACAGTGTTTTGTCAATAGAGCTTCTTGCGAGAAGCCGAGTCCGAAAGTGCTACGCAGGGCGTCGTATATTGAAGCACCGTAGAAAAGGAGAAAGTGTTGATGCCTGAAAAATCAGGGTCTTTGTGAGGCTTTCCACTGTAGTTGTAGTATGGGCCAGCGTAGGGGCAGGCCCTTTAAGGAGGTATTATTTACGAAGCCTGTGTTTCATTCTGAGTGCCCCTTGTTGCCCAGGCTTATTTCCGGCAAAAGCGCTGGCCAGCGAAAGCGCATGCAGGCTGTAACAGAAATGCATGTACCTGTCGTTTATCAACATAGTTATATACGCACACATCATGTGTTGGTGCATATTATATATATATATATATTTATTTATTTATTTATTTACACATATCTATGAACAGTGATGTTTAATGATTGATGTGTGCCCGTACATAATTACATGTATACAGAGATACATATCCAGTTGTTGTTATGTATTTGTTTTCAGCTGATTCAGCTATATCTGCCATGATGTAGAATATGCAACCCTGATTAATGGGCGCCTCTCCCTTCACTACAGAGAGGGGTTGTTACTGTACTTACTGAAGCCCAACATCCCAAACCTTGGCAGTCATCAGGGGTCTACGTTCATAGTTACCTATACTATTTTGTGGGCTCCCGATTCAATTCAATTCTTGTATAATGGGCGCCCAAACCCTATTCTAATCATTAAGGCCGCTATATTAGGCTTCAGGGCTTGGGGACTTCAGTAGTTTTTGTTCGTGTAAGGGTTTAGGGCACAAGTCATCTGATGAAGTCTGAATAGTAGGAGCGAGGGTTTAGGGCGGTTTAGGGCTTTGGGTTTAGGGTTTGCCTTAGGGACTAATGAACACGAATTTAGAAGATCTTTTTAATTCAGGAAGTTCCCCTCGGGCCATGCCCTGTGAGCAAAAAAAACAAGAAGCTTGCGAACCACAACCAGAAAGCCTTGTTCTGGCCAGGCCTCCTTGTAGAGTATATTCTTTCCGGTCAGGGGCATACGGTCACGGATGGTTCTAGTTGTAGGGTATGTTGGAGGAACAGATGTTGGCATTTCTGTCGATGGAGGGTCTAGCAGGCTGTATGTCCTTTCGGAACTCACCGGCCTGAAATTCACTTGATAGCTTCAGGAAATAAAGGAGGGGCCCTTAAGAAGTAGAACAGGGTTTTGGGGCCCCTTATACTACTCATATAATAAGGAACCCCGAAAATAGTATAGGCTCAGTATAGGTAAATCTTTAGGCCCGTATTTTCGTTATGATATAGTAGGTTTTTGGATTTAATGGACACCTAAACAGGGTACGCCTAGTTTTCAGAAGCCTTCACGCAACGAACACTAGTAGAGTTCCTTGAATCAGCCGTAGTGCTGCCTAAACCCTTAACCCTAAACCCCTAAACCCTAAAGCCTAAACCCTAAACACTTAAAGCCTAAACCCTAAACCCCTAAACCCTAAAGCCTAAACCCTAAACCCTAAACCCTAAACCCCAAGCCTGTGGCCTACCCCTCCCAGCAGGAGCTGGAGATGTTGGTGCAGGAGGCCGGCATGGAGTTTGGGTTTTGGTTTTTAGGGTTTCACGGTTTAGGGTTGAGGGTTTAGGGGTCAGGGTCTAGGGTTTAGGATTTAGGGTTTGGGGTTTTTGGGTTTAGGGTTTAGGGCTTTCATAAGGTAGGTGTTTAGTCTGGCATGATGTTAAAGCCCGAGCCTTTAAGCACATAATCGGTCAGCATCTGTACCGAAAAGAGAAAGAAGGAGAATTCCAATCGGCGGAGCTTTCGTATCAACTTGGCGGCCGTATCAACTTTGCGCCATGTTAGTGAAACGATGCTGAGCAAGACAATGATCGTAATTCGCAGACCTTCAGGCCACAAGCTACAGATCCTGAAAGTGATGTGTGAAGTGACTATAGTAGAAGCCAGACAGTTGGAACATTAGTATCCTCATGCCCTTAGGGTAAAGTATAAGGGATCCTACCACTAATCCTCCTAAACCCATGTTCCAACTTTCTGGGGTTCGCTATATATGCGATAGACTAAGACTATACTGGCCCCAAACCCTAAACCCTATACCCTAAACTCTGAACCGCTGGGTCCAGCTGCAGATCCAGGTCCCGCAGCCAAGCTCACGAGGGTTACGGACCTGAAAACGCCCAGATTAGGGACGGTGAGGGTTCCCTTCTTGCGGGGTTAGGGGTTTAGTTAGGGTTTGCAAGTGCCAACACATGTTTGACACTTTCAGCTGCTGAACTCAGTGACTGCGTTCCGAAGCTGTGTTACCATCCAGGAAAAGCTAGTCTCACGACCCGGGGAGTCGCCGCATCGTGCCGCGACAAAAGCAGGTTGTGCGAAGGCAAGCTGTTCTCAGAAGGTACCAAGTCTTGGGACATCGAGGCAACCATCAACGTTTCCCCGCTTGCATGGTAGCGGAGCTACGGCTCCTTAGTCTGTGCGATCCAGGGACCTGTTATCGAACCGACCCCGTTGTGACCGGGTCAGGATGACGAGCGGGACGAATGGGTCGTTCCAAGGACGGCATTCCTACGTGGGATGGAAGTGCGAGCACGTACCAGGCCTACGAGGAGCAGGTGCTGGTGTGGGAGCAAGGTATCAAGTATGAGAACCGCTACTTGTGCGGACCCCGACTAGCTGGAGAACTGACAGGCGCCGCCCAGCGAATGATTGTGGGCAAGCCGCCCACATGGGTTTCATTCAACGGGGGCGTCGAAGTGTTTCTACGCCACCTTCGAGAAAGCCTCGGGAAGCCTCAGATACCTGAGGCCACGGAGTGCCTCAACAAGTACTTCAGGGGCAGCAAACGTCGCGTCGGGGAGGGCATCAACGATTACATTACCCGGAAGATGGAGACCTATTGGCGCGCCTGTCAGGCGCTCAAGCGTGTGATGCCTCGGAAGCGACCCGAAGAAGGTGAGCCACCGGCCGCCAGCTGGACGAGTTCAAGCTACCAGCCTGGATGGTCGAGCCGACGATCCAGCTGGGCGTCAAGCACGGCGGACCCCGACACCCAGGAGGAACAGGACTCCCCCGAGCAGGAGGCGACCGAGGAGAGCTGGACAGACCGGGCTTGGACACAGGGTTCTACCTCATGGACTTCCTCGACGTGGTCTTCATATGGAGGCTGGGGCAACTACTACGGCTACAATTACCCAGGATGGACCTGGGGAAAGAGCAGCTACCACACGAAGGCCCCGGCCCCGAGCATCGAGATCCTTCCGGAGTTTGTGCAGGCATGGTACTTGCTGGCCGACGCCGGACTGACCACGTCCGAAAGGAACATGGTCCACACGGCAGTGGCGGGGGAGTACACGCTCACCCGAGTGGCGCATGAACTTCGGACCCAGCATGGCGACGTCGAGCATCGACGACGTGAGTCAGGCGGTCATGCCTTCATGGGGGAAGGCATGGAAGAAGGTTTGTACATGGACGACGAGGAGCTTCCGGAGACCGACAACCAGGACATGGACCAGCTCAACGAGGAGGGCACGGCGCTCTGGGTGGAGAACCAGGCCGAGATTGAGGCAGCCTGTGCAGTGATGAAAGATGCACGCAGGACACTGCGAGCAGCGAGGGAGAAACAACACCAGGTGAAGATGGCCCGGAAGTACTACCAGCCGAAGGACTCTGGCAGTCGGCCACCAGACGACTCAGGCATGACATGCCTGAAGTGCGGCAAGCTGGGCCATCGAGCCCGGAACTGCCCCGGGGCAGCTTCCAGCTCAGCTACATCTGGTGGGATCAAGCAGATGGCACCCTTCGTTTGCTACGCAGAGTCCCAGGAAGCAGCTCTCGCCGCAGGCCCCACGGGGCTGACTACTCAAGAGGCCGTCGCCGACGGCTTCTGCGTGATTGATGGAGGAGCCACGAGAACATTGGGCTCAGTTCGAGCCCTGGAGCATCTGATCCAGCGCAACATGGAGAAGCATGGCCAGGACCGCGTTCATAAAGTGGACCTCGGCGATCGACCCACCTTCGGCTTCGGCAACTCCTCCGAGGGACAATGTGTGTCAACGATCCACTTGGGAGTGGAGGCAGCAGGCCAGCCAGGGAAGATCGTGGTTCACGCTTTGAATGAAGGTGAGGGGCCAGTCTTGTTTTCCATCGAAGCGCTAAGGAAACTAGATGCTTTGATTGATTTTCGGCGGGACCTAGCGGTGTTTAGGGCACTCGATCCGTGTAAAGTGATTCCACTGCAGCGCTCGCAAACGGGCCACCAGCTCCTGGATTTGACAGCAGATCTTTTTGCTAACGCTAGGGGTACCAAGCAACCGGTGCCCTCTCTAGATGAGTTCCTGTAGGGACAGCTCCTCCCGGATGACGGTCCTGGCGTCAAAAGGGAGGTCGGAGTGTACAGACCAGGAAGTGTAGGAAACACATGTCAGAGTCCTCATGATGATGCGGAAGCGATGCCAGTTAGGGATGATGTGCGTAACTCAGTTTCCGTTTGCACGGGTGCGGACCAGCAAACTTCCGATGCCGATAGCCTGTGTGAAAGCTCAAATCGGATATCCCAGGACCATCCACATCCTCAGCTCCTACCAGAGAGCCATGATGAAAATGACTCGCGCTCAGCTTCGCGAGGCAATCCAGAACCGCGGCGAGAACCCGCCGACGGAGTGGAGCAACGTGGAGTTGAGAGACCGCCTCTCGGAGCTAATGGAGCTTGCTGGGGAGAACACCGGGAACCCGAAGAAGACGGACCTCCGGCAGTGGATCAGCGAGCTGAACCGCGCAAGCAAGAAGAAGGAGCTCCTGAAGAGCTTCTGCGAGGAGCGCCTCAAGCTGACGCTCCAGGGGAACGAGACCATCCCCATGTTGCAGAAACGTGCCACCAAGGCCATCTACGAGGTGTCCGTCGCCAATGCACTGGACCCAGTGGGCTTTGGGAAATGGAGCTCGATGTCCTACGGCCAGGTTCGCCGCGAACAGCCCCAGTATGCACGCTGGGTCCAAGAGACCCTGCTGGAAGGGGGGAACTCATGCGACTACCGGCTGGTGCGGCTGGGAACGTGGCTGATGAGCCAACCGGACGACGAGGCCGAGGAGGAGTTGATCAAGGACCACCCGACGGCCCTGTCCCCAGCTCGAGCAGCCCCAAAGGCACTGGCGCCAAGCACTGCGAAAGGGATCAAAGCCGGCAAGGGCTACGCCGGCGAAAAGTCCGTTTCGCCGAAGATGGAGGCAGCCACCAGGGATGTCCCTGCGGCGTCCAGCTCCAGCATGGATGGCCGGAGCACCCAAGCCGATCAGATGAAGCTGATGATGGAGACCATGTTGGCCTTGAAGGAGGAGATCAAAGAGCTGAGGAACAACCAGAAGACCGAAGAGCCCCGCCGCAAGAAGAAGGACGAGTCCGAGGATACGAACACCGAGAAGAGCTTTGCCGTGGTGATGGATCCGTGAAGCTCCCGGACGACGACCAGGGCACGGGAACCGCCAATTTTGGGGCGCTGATGGATGAAGATTCCTGTGCAGAACCCGAGAGGCTTCTTCCGCTTCCGGTGGCTGCAGCACAGGTTCTGGAGACGGAGTCTTGGAACACAGTGCCCAAGCTGTTCTCTAGTCTGGCCCAGGCAGAACGACCCTTGCTGATGGAAATCACGTGCGAAAAGGAAGGCGTTCTCGCCAGAGCCGTGCAGCAGTCTGTGGGCAATGAACAGTCAGCAGTGTCTTGTTCTCTGTGGAGCCCAGAAGATTTAGGAAAGGCGGAAGGCACCAGGTTGGTTCTGGAACAAATTGAGACCCTCAGGCCCAATGTGGTTTGGTTAAGTCCCCCTGGTAGTGCGTACTCACCCTTACAGCGAACGAACCAAAGAAGTGAGGCCCAAAAACAGGAGTTAACGAAACAAAGGCATGAGGCTATGAAGGTCTACGTGGGATGTAGTGTCATTTGGCATTTCTGTGTGCAGCACAGCATTCATGTTGTGTGGGAACTTGCTGAAAAGAGCGATGCTTGGCGGTTGCCAATCGTGCAAAATATCCTGAAGCAGTACAACCCTCACACGGCAATTACAAAGGGATGCCGGGTGAATCTGAGGGACCAGGCGGGGAAACTGGTGCAGAAGGGATGGAAGGTGATGACCACCCACCAAAGGCTCGCCGAGCTTCTCCACAAACCATGTCGTTTCGACGGTAAGTACATCCATGGGAAATGTGAAGGAACCATGACTGGGAAACACGCCAACTACCCCAGGGAATACCAACGACTCGTCACCACGGGAGCACAACAAGAACTGACCTTGTACGGAGTCCAACAGGAAAGTCAAGGAATCCCCCAAACCCCCGACCTCTTCGGATGCGGTGGTGCTTGCATGTGCAAAGTGACATGTCAGTCTAGCTACAAGCAGTCATGTGCCGAGTGTGTGCTTGAGACAGAAGAGGAGAGTGGAGAGGAGAGTTGTTTGGTCATGGAGGACAAGCAGAAGCAGTTAGCCAGCAATCAGGAAGAGAATGCACACAAACAACTGCAGCAAAGGGCCCTGAGGTTCCAGGACATGGAGCAATTTCTTCAAACCTTGGACCTGCCCTTACCTAAAAAGGGGCGCGGAATAATGGGTGGTACCCAGGCTCGACCACCATACTTCCAGTTTGGAGCCTACCGACATGGACCTTTCTCAGGAGTGAGTAAGAGGACACGAAGGTTTCAACAAGTGTGCAAGTATGTGAATTCTTTCCTTCGGAAACACGCCGACCCGAAAGCGACCTGGACTTCTTTTGTGATCAGTTACAATAACCCCGTGCCACGACACAGGGACGTGCACAACGACCGTGACAGCAGAAATTACACCTGTGGTTTTGGAACTTACCAGGGAGGAGAGTTGGAAATTTGTCAGGGGAACAACGAACCCAGCACTAAAGTGGATACCCACCACAGGGTTGTGTCCTTCCCTCCAAACGCCTGGCACAGCGTGTGTCCGTGGACAGGGGAAAGAATTACAGTGTCTGCGTACACGGTGAGAGGAGGGAGCAACATGTCTGATGCGGACCGTGATGATCTTAAAGCCTGCGGTTTCCCTCTTCCGAGAGACACGCCACAAGCACATTCGAGCAGCGCTGGGACGGCAACAGCGTTTGCCGTAGAAGGGCCGAGAGACTCGGCCGGGAAGCGCCGGGCTAGGATACAGAAACAATTGTACTTGTTGCATGCTGCAACGGGACACGGGAGCATTCGACACTTAGTGGAGGCCTTGAAGAGACGAGGGGCCTCACCAGAGGTCCTTGAAGCGGCAAAGGAGTTTAAGTGCAGCGTTTGTCATGAGAAACAAAGAGTACAACCACGCCATTTGGCGTCCCTGGAGCCACTTCCTCCTAAGTGGCACACCCTTTCTGCTGATGTGGGTCATTGGCACCACCCCACGACGGGAGAGCATGTGCAATTTCTTGTCATGTTGGACGAGAATACGAGATTTCGAACTGCGAGGATCCTCTCCCGAGGGTCCAAACAACAGCCATCTGCCACGACATGTCTGAATTACATGCAGGAAGGATGGGTTCAGTACTTTGGCCTTCCTCGCACTCTGCGGTTAGACCCCGCGGGGGCTTTCCGAAGCCAAGCACTGGAGACTTTTTGCGATAAGCACAGTATATTCCTTGATTTGGCTCCAGCAGAGGCCCACTGGAAAGTGGGGTCCATTGAACAGGCCGTTCAAGGGCTCAAGGAAGTACTAGGGAAATTGCATGATGATCCCTCCATCACTCCTGATGAAGCATTGGCGACCGCGGTTCGCGTCTTCAACCACCGGGAGCAGATCCGTGGGTTTACTCCGGCCCAGCTCGCTCTGGGACGGAATGCAGATGACACCAATCGGTTGGTGCCTGAGGGGCATCGCCTACCACCCGACCTACTGGTGGAAAACGCCGAGGGCGAGTTCCAGCGAGATGTGCAGCGCCGAGCCACGGCGGAACGAGCACATGTGGAATGGCATGCTCGCCAGCGATTGTTGAGAGCTCAACATTCAAGGCCCCGTCGGATCTACGACTACGTACCAGGTGAACTAGTATTCTTCTGGCGGAGCCAGGAGTCAAACAAACACCGGCGGGCGCCGGGTGGAAAGCACGGGCGCTTCCTGGGACCCGCAAGGGTCCTGGCTACGGAAACCAGACGAGATGAGGACGGCAACCTGCGCCCAGGAATCACGGTTTGGTGTATCCGGGGAAAGCAATTGCTGAAGTGCTGTCCAGAACAACTTCGAAGGGCCTCGGAGCGGGAAGCCCTTGTGGAGGAGCTCAGCACGGATGTTCATGTTCCATGGACCTTCACCAAAGTGGCCGAGGAACTAGGCGGCAACCAGTTCCAGGATGTCTCCAAGGAAGCACCCGATGAGGCCGAATGGCAAAGAGCCCAGGACACCAGCGAGGAGATCTCACCACCTCTGCGACGTCTACGTGGAAAACGACCCGGAGCACCAGCCACCACCGACGAGATGGACGATGAGGTTCAACAAGTTCCCCAGCGACCTCGTCAGCAGGAGAACCAGCAGACCGGGTACGGCACTGAGAAGTGGGTGGACAAGGTGCCAGACCATGCCTGGAGCGCCGAAGCGGTGGAGTTCTGGAACCACGGCGACCACGCGGTGTCCATTGAAGTGGAGGTGCCCGACTCCATCCGAGGTCGCCGCAGCATGTGCCAGGGATTGCAAACGTTCTTTGTTGGGGCTATGAAACGTAAAGCTGTAGAGGTGTGTGAGAGGAAGCTTAGCCCAGAGGAAAAGGCTCAGTTCCAAGAAGCGAAGGCGGTGGAAGTGAAGAATTTCATTGCAGCGGAAGCCTTCAAAAGCCTCCCAAGCCATTTGCAACCCTCGGCTTCTCAAGCCGTTGGGATGCGCTGGATACTAACGTGGAAGGTGCGAGAAGATGGAACCAGAAAGGCAAAGGCGCGAGCAGTGCTTTTGGGGTACCAAGACCCGTCGTATGAACACCGGGCGACAACGTCGCCCGTTATGTCAAGACAGACACGCCAGATGTTCCTCCAGTACGCAGCCTGGAAAAAGTGGACAGTGCGGAAGGGAGATGTATCTGGGGCGTTCCTTCAGGGACGCGAGTACCCCGAACGACTTCATTGTGTACCTTGTCCGGAAATTCTAGAAGCAATGAATTTGCCACCCGGCTCAGTGACACAACTCATGAAGGCGTGTTATGGGCTAGTCGACGCACCACTAGAGTGGTACAAGTCGGTGGACACCTACTTGAAAAGCCTCAGCATGGTTCGCTCCTGGGCGGACCCATGCGTGTGGTACTGGAGAGTCGACGGGAAACTGCGGGGCGCTATCTGCGGCCACGTTGACGATTTCCTTTTTATGGGCAGCTCCACAGACAAAGAATGGAATGCCATCCTCGAGGCGATCCAGAAGAAATTCAAGTGGGGTGATTGGGAAACTGATGTGTTCACCCAATGTGGCGTGCGCATTGAGAAGAATAGCTATGGATTTGCCCTGTCCCAACCGGGATACGCAAAGGAGGTCAAGGAGATTCCCTTGAGTGCTACGAGACGGAAAGAGGATGGGAAGCCAATTACGGACTGGGAGCGCACGCAGTTGCGCACCCTGCTGGGAGCATTATCTTGGAATGCCCAGCAAGTTGCTCCCCATCTATCTGCAGAGGTTTCCTTGCTACTCTCCGAGACCAGCGAGGGTACAGTGCATACCATCAAGAAGGCAAATGCTCTACTTCGACAGGCACAAGCACGGCATGAACATAAGATGCAAATCCATCAGTTTCCTGAGGACACCGAGCTGGCCTACTACGCCTGGGTCGATGCGGCAAGCCAAAACCGCAAGAAGGGCGGAAGCACGCAAGGAATTTTTATTGGAGTGGCACCCCTTGGCCTGGCAAAGGGGGAGGTGACGGAAGTTACTCCAATAGCGTGGCACTCCAGTAAGATTGACCGAGCATGCCGCTCACCAGGAGCAGCTGAAGTACAAGCTGCCTGCAATGGAGATGATGCGCTGTACTACGCCCGTTTCCAATGGTCTGAGATGCTCTATGGCGACGTCAACGTGAGGGTGCCAGAGGAGACGGTGAAGCAGGTTCCCGGCTACTTGATCTCCGACTCCCGGAATGTGTACGATAAGTTGACGACAGAGGTGCTCGTGATCAAAGGGGCGGAGAAACGAGCAAACATAGAATTGCTCAGTGTGAAAGCCTCCCAAATGTGCACGGAGTTGCAAATCCGCTAGGTGCACTCAGAAGCACAACTAGCGAACGGCCTTACAAAGGCCGGGACATCACGCGAGTTCGAGCTCTACTACCGGATGAAAGGACGATGGCGAATCGTTGAAGATCCGGACATGAGATCCGCACGTCGGCGGAAGCAGCAGGGACTGACACCCCTGCAAACTGGAACTGAGCCTAATAAAGATGATGATGTTGAACATGAGGACTCTGACTGTGATGATGTTTGGGGATCGGGTGCCATGCAAGTGCCAACACATGTTTGACACTTTCAGCTGCNTCAGTGACTGCGTTCCGAAGCTGTGTTACCATCCAGGAAAAGCTAGTCTCACGACCCGGGGAGTCGCCGCATCGTGCCGCGACAAAAGCAGGTTGTGCGAAGGCAAGCTGTTCTCAGAAAGTACCAAGTCTTGGGACATCGAGGCAACCATCAACGTTTCCCCGCTTGCAGGGTTTAGGGTTTAGGGTTTCCCTTCTTGCCAGTGTGTAGGGTTTAGGATTTAGGGCCGCTGAGGGGTTTA
Source organism: Symbiodinium sp. clade A Y106 (assembly GCA_003297005.1). Classification (NCBI taxonomy): domain Eukaryota; class Dinophyceae; order Suessiales; family Symbiodiniaceae; genus Symbiodinium; species Symbiodinium sp. clade A. Next base: position 13,055 of record BGNK01002831.1, read on the forward strand.
CTTTGGAGGGGGAAATGATTGCCAATGCCATCTCCTTACTAAACATATGTTATCAAGCCTATTCTAAACACTCACCCGCAGTAGGCAAAGCCCCTAAACTCCCGAGAGCAAGATTCCACAAACAGATTATAGACCCAAACATGAGAGCTTACACAGGGACATCATGTTCGAACATCTTTCATACTTCTGAAGCATAAGTGTTCGACCATTCTTGGTTCTCGGATCTTAGCCTACGTTGACATAAATCAAAAAGAGCAGAATCTAATCATCATGTTTACCGTCGTGGAAATGCGTATGAAGTGCTTTACTGGGCTCTGGAGTACAATACTGTAATGCTTGCTGCAGACCTGTTCCTTAAATGAAGGAACCAGGATAATATCAAAGTGTATACTTTGTTCTCCCTGGATACTGCAAAGACCAGTTTATCGGAAGGACCCCATACAACTCTGAAGTGATGGTTACTTAAACGAGTTGCTTAACACGGAATCAGTAGTGTGGTCTTGGTGGAGTGCACCTTTGCAGCAGGTGGTTCACGAGAGGACGACCGCGGGCGACCAGGTTGGGTGCTGTTTTGTTTCTAACGTCGGGTTTCGGCTTAGGGCTGCTGTGGAAACCGAGTTTGATGCAGTGACAGAAGAGTTTTTTTTGAACGGTAGCTTTAATTGCGTGGTTCATAGCCGAGATAAACCGAGGTTGCGAGCGCTTATAAAGATCAAGTCGCCACAGGAACACTACGCCTACACGTTAGGCTTGTATGTCCCGATTGTAATACTATAGGGGCTTAAACAATTTTCCCACTTCAATTTTGGTGGTTCCATATTGTAATTATAGTATAGTGGGTCCCAAACCCTATTCAAAAGGCCCCGGTATTAGGTTCTTCGGACTTCGACGTTCGAGCTGCCTGTAGGTACCAGGACCTTGGAGGTAGGGTTGAAGGTTCGGTATAGGGCGTTGGCTTTATGCTCTCGAGTTTGGGTTCTTGGGTTGTACATTGCGTTTTTGGAGGGGTTTCAGGGCTTCAGGCTTGCATATCCCGCTCAGAAGCAAGTTGAACACATCAATGGAGCAACGACCTCGGGCTTGGACAAAGTGTTGTCTGGCATGTTGTGGATTACTTGAGACTTGGACCATTTATCCTGAGTCCGGGTAGTTTGTGATACTACGCCTAAACCCCTGAAACTAAACCTAAACCCTGACTCCTCTAAACCCCAACGAATAACCTGAAGACAAAACCCTCAACACGCTACACCCCCAAATCCCAAGAAACACCCGAGATGCTAAACCCTAAACCCTGAAGCGCTGCGCTGCGCTGCTGCATTACCCTAAGGGTCCAAGTACCTAATAACCACATCTGACATGACTGCCTATCTTGTGGTTCCTATGTGCTGGTCTGTTATCGCAGCGAGATAGAACCAGTGCAAATTCGACCCTGAACGTTAGGATCCTGTGTAGCAGGCACCGTAATGCTATTGATAGGACTATAGTGACTAGAGTTTGTAGTTGTAGGGTCCGGGAGCATTACCTGAACCGTAAACCCTAGACCCTAAGCCTGCTGCCAGACCATGACGTATGAGAACGTGAAGGCTTGGCTGGATGCGTTGGTGTTGCCCCAAGGGTCCAAAGGACCCAATAATAAGGTACTCGGTTTTAGGATAGTAGTTATGTAGTTTAGGATTTTGGAGAGTATATGATTATTGGGTAATTGGACCCTTGGGGTTGGGGCTCAGGGTTTAGGGCCAGGGTTCCGGGCTCACGACGCTGATCCATTAGCAAATAAAGATTGCACAGCTCCTGCACGCAGGAGAGGGATGATAAAGATGCCCGTTGTCTTTTGAAGAGCAAGCCTGTCCGTAAGTTGGGAAGTCTTAACAATAGCATCAATTTCGCTGTAAAACGATAAATGTAGAGCTACTAGAGGAACCAGAATAAGCGGTCAAGCACATGGGTGGGGTCCAGCTCCCTTAGCCGTGACGACCGAAGTCGTGCGTTTAGCCAAATGGGAATTAATGGTGGGAACTGAGGCCCTTAAACCCTAAACCCTAATTAGGCCCTAAACCCTACTTCCTAAACCATAAGACGGGCTTCTTTTGTCTTTAAGTGTCATCAGCTCCAAGTCAAGCTCGTCAGGGCACACAGTGATAATGTCTGGTCTAATTTGCAGCGGCTTAGGGTTGAGAGGGCTTAGGGTTTCGGGTAGCTTAGGGTTTAGAGGGTTTAGGTTTAGGGTTTAAGGTGTCAGCTTCTCAACCGTTACCTGTACCGTGGGGCGCACCCCCGAGACCAATATCACGAATTTGAATAGGCTTCCCTAAGGGTCAAAGATATGGGTATAAATTGGTAAGCCACAAAACTCGTCATGGAATCCTTAAAGGAACCCCACATAGTTCTGATACAGTATGCAGGTACGAGGCCCGAACACACGGCACTCCCCAAGCCATGATCCCATCGGGTTTACGGTTTAGGACACTGAGCCGGAACTGACAACCCCAACCCCCAAGAGCCTTGGTGGCCATCTTGCCATCACAGCCTCCCAACACCGCTATACGCAAGATGTATATTTTTTACATACATATAACACACACACACATATATATATATATGTATCCATACATATATATATATATATGTATGTGTATGTATGTATGTATGTATGCATGTATGCTTTGTAAACATATACACACGCCATATGTGTATGAGAATATGCTTATATATATATGTGTATATATATATATACGTACACATACGCTTATCTATGTGTATGTACACATATACATACATATACATATGCACACGCACACACACATGGATCTCTCATCTCTAAAGCGGCAGCGGCCGAGAGTGAAGGTTCTTACTTAACCATGCCATGCCAGGCGAGCGTGAACGAAAAGCTTGGAGAACGCAAGGCCTGACCAATGTAGTTAGGGGGACTGGAATGGGAGCAGGGATGCAGGAGAATCCATTTCGGGGAGACAACGTAGGAAGGAAGTGCCTTTCCTGGTTTGCTTAAGAATCTCCGAATGTTTTAGAATTTCGGCTTGGCTTGCCCGTTTCTTTTCCTCTCGCATTTGTCGCAATATGGAAGAGTTATCTCAACGTGTTGACGACGATTTCTTGGACGGTTGATTGAAGTTTTATGGCGGAACTTTGGATCTTAAACTCTGGCACTTAGGGCAGCTTAGCTTGCTCTTCGACCGATGCCTCTGAACCGCTTGCTGAGTACATTTCCTCGTATGGCGAACCTCATAATGCTAAACCAGGTTGCTAGGTATGATTTGCCCGTAGACACAACATCGAACAATCTTCAACGCCTTGACTTGAGTGCCGTCTTTCGATAAGTTCTTGGGCTCCCAAAGCATTGCGACGTAGGCTGTCAGCCCACTAGATCGCACCAGTCTTGCATCATGGACCGTCAGATGACTTATGCCTTCCCGCTAGATGACGACGACGACTTTCCACAGCAAGATGCCTCGTTCCGGGCCAGTTACCGCCGAAGGCTAACGTCACAGGGTCGCCAGCAGGAGTATGCCGATGCTGATGTGGGGCACATATTCGCATGGCAAAATGCGCAAACCAATGCTCGCGACAACGTCTACATGCAAGATAAGAGCTGGAATCGGGTCGCCAAGGACAACTATGACGAGCTGAACTGTGCATACTGCGGACAAAGAAGATGCCGGCGTGCTTATGATGTCTGTCAGCGGCAAGGGCGCCTTTCGGAGGGGCGCTGGGCCGGATGGCAACCCGATGCAATCCAAGCGCAAGGCAGTGCCGAGTTCAGGAACATGGGCCTTTACACGCGTTTCGAGGGCGGCTTCGATCCTGCATCGCCTGCCATTCAGGACGGACGTGTGAGCTTCGACGAGTACGGTCGCCCGGTGGGAGTCGGCAAGCTTATCAGGGACTACGAAAGATTCCACGGTCGCCGGCGACATGGGCTTCCTGTGGATCCGAATTACGACGACCAGCGTGAGGCGCAGAGGTATGCCGCCATTGCAGCCAGGCAAGAACGCACACGGCCCACGAATGATAACGCGTGCTCCCTGATGTGACCAGCCTTAGACTTTGGGCTGGGAGAAGTATATACGGTCCTCTATCGGATCTCGAAACCAGGAAATGTGATGCTTGGTTGCTTCACGGACCGTCGGGGACATTATATTGCGAATTCCGTGCACAGGGGTGCATCAAGAGACTGAAGAAGGCGGAGCGAAAGTCTGGTTCCTGGCGAATCACGCGCAAATTTGTTCCTTCGCGTCGTGCCTGTTGTTGTGGCTGCCGCTGCCACTGCCTTGCTGCTACATCAGTCGACGCGGGAAAGTTTGAGTCCAGTGCTACCTTACTCCGCCGATGAAAGCAGACGCCTAAGCTTGAGACCTTGCAGGACCTGAAGCCCTACGGGCAAATCCCGAAAGCCTCATTGTGTAGACATGGCAAGCTTGAGGCAACATACTCCAACAAAACACTAACCTGAACTGATTTATCTACCGGGTGCGTCCCATCATAAGTTTATTTCGTTGGCATTGGACGGTTTCTTGGCCTCTGTAGCCCTATACGCCCTAAAGCTGTAAACTGTTTCAAAGCTTTCCCTGGTCTTCCACTTGAGCACCGTGGAGATTCGAAACGGCAACCTTTGGCCCTCAACCGCAAGCACTCCATCCTAGGCCTTATAAACATGATAGCCCGAATCCTAACCGCCCCCAACGCAAAGCCCCCAATCCGAAACTCGAAGCATCATGCTAAATCCTGAACACCGCGGCCGGGTTCCCCGAAGCCACAGGAGCAGCTGATGAACGAGTCCGAATACTCCGAGGCGCTGCGGGTGTGGGCCCCAGCATTTCAGGGAGCGTGCCTTCAGAGCGAGCTCAAACACCTACTCCCACCATGGGTTTACGTGGGGCTAGTAACCCTAAGGGTCCAAGTACCTAATAATCATATACTCTCCTAAATATTGAGCTACACAACTACTATCCTCTTCCTGAGTACCTAATTATTGGGTTTTTTGGACCCTTAGGGTGCTACTTGCTTACGGGGTTTTAGAGTTAGAGGAATGTCTTGGGTTGCTGTAGGTCTTCTAATTATCAGGGTTCTAGAAAGGTGTTACACGGTGTTGAGGGTCCGAAGTACCTATAAAGTCGGTTGCTGGCATGTGGGTACTATGATTTAGGGTCGTTCGGTCCGCTGGCGGTGATGGTAGTGATGATGGTGGGCTTGAGGTGTATAGGGTTGGGAAGTTTAGGTTGTAGTAATTTTCCCGGGGGGGTTACCTTGGGTTCCGGGCTTAACTCGGGGGGTCTAATGGACTTGCTCATGAGACGGATCAGGCCCGAGCCGACCCTGTCTAATCTTGGGAGGCATATCTTAATCGGTACCCGTCGACGCAGTTCCTTGGCAATTGGGCACATAGGTTTGCCCACTACGGGTTCCCCCCGGTAGGGTATGCGGTCTGCGTGAAGAGGCCGGTCCAGGCAAACCTGTCGGGACTTGGATGATGCAGTGCAGTGCATATGTACGCAAATATGTTGGGTCAATGACCCAACTTACATGAACATTCTCACAAGGAATCCTGTTGGCCAACGATTTTCGGTTCGGCTGAGGGTTCGGAGGCTAGTTCTGTTTGTGCGGGCAGATCATAGGGACCCTTAGGGGGTAGGGGGGAGGGGGGTCGGGGACTTTTTGTCCTTAAATAGGCCTTAATAGGTCCTTATGATGGGCATTAAGGCCCCCTATCCCCCTCCCCCTACCCCCCTAGGGGTCCCTATGAGCAGAGGTGCCTTCGCAATACGGCGGGAGGTCGGCAAAGCTTTCAGGTCTTTTCTGTGGGCGGCTTTCGACGGTCAAGACTTTGGGCTGGACGAGGTTCAGGCCACTTCCAGGGACTAAACGCGAAGCCACATCCGAAGGCTCTCGCACAGATTTGAAGCCCCTAAACCCCAAGCCCTAAATCCTTAAACCCTGAACCCTAAAACCCTTAACCCCAAACCCCTAAGCCCTAAGCCCATTCCTGAAGCTCCTTTGGCAGACAAGGCAGCAGAGCACGGTGGTCTTCTCCGCCGCCAAGGAAAGGTGATTCACTTGACAGGCACAGGCCGGCTCTTTAAGTTGGTGTTCTTAGCATTTTTATATCATACTTAGCATAATTTAACTCCGAGGTACCTTTAGTTAGTGTTCTTAGCATTTTTATTTCAATTTTAAGATCATATAACTCCGAGGTACCTTGTGTTAGTTTTCTTATCATTTTCATATCAAACTTAACATAATTGAATCCGATGTATTATTACACATCAATATTGGTTTTGGTTGAAAGGGCGCACAAAGCTCTGTCACTGCATTTACCCGAACAGTATCGTGGGTAACCATTCGTGTAGCTGGATACAGCCTTGAACTCTAACCTTAAATTAACGTTGCGGCTTTGGGTAACTACCTGCACGTCGCAGGCCCAGACCTTTCAAGTAGAGCCTGGTCGACATCGACCTGTAGATGGGGGTCTGGGGCTTCTCATGACAGGAAGTCTCCTCTCTGCTTAAGAGTCTCAGGTATAGGAAACCATCCCTACAACCTCTTGGCAGACGCCAATGCCGCGAGTGCTGTTTGCAATCCCCTCCAAAGCCCTATATTCCAGGATTAGGCCGTCTATAGCCGCAGCCACTGAACGCTGAGTCTAGTCTCCGGACTTTGTAATCTAAGCCCTGAAGCCTGAACCCCAACACCCTACCCTACAGGGTCCAAATACCTAATCATCATTCGTATGTTCTCCCAAATACAAATGTGCAAAATCATTCATTTGTTCTCCCCAAGCCCTAATAATCATTCATCCCAAATACAAACCTGCAACACGCTATCCTGAACCCAAGGACCCACTTATTAGGTCCCTCGGACTTCTTACACTACCTTGAACTACGAAAACCAACTTGTTGGGAGGGTCTTCATAAGTCCTATATGGGTTCAAAACAAGAAACATCAAGAAGCTACAAAAACCGTAGGGTATGTTAGTTTAGGGTGTGCGGATACTCGGGAGTTTGGGGAAACATGACGGGTTGAAGGTTCTGCTGATAAGGGGCATCGGACCGAGGCAACTTCGGGTTTTCAAGACGATCCCTGAAATCAGGGCTACTGTCTTTCATACTTATAAGGGTCCCTTCAGGGGTCACTGCTAGTTTCTTGGAGGTGTCGAGTTCAGGTTGGGGCGGTTTGGGTTCACAGAAGATCCCCCACGCTGTAAATCCTCTCGCAGGTGCCAGTCAGTAAGCATGATGGAAGAAGGCCTGCGTGCGGCGCAGTTGTTTTTTTGGTTGGCCGCTTGTCTGAAAGATGCCCATGGCCATTTTGTGATTTGCCATGGTGTAGTTTCTGCCACTTCAAATTGTATTCTTTTGAACACGATGATGCGTTCTCTAGCGTCTAGAGTTGTTGTTGATGTGGTCTCGTTTCCTCCTATGGAGGCCAGCTAGAGGTCCCAGTCCTGTTTTTCCAGAAAAATTACGTAGGTTCATTTTCGTGAGCATGTAAGCTCCACACACCTTTCAAAGGCTCCTTCCCAGGATGACCCAAGGTAGACCCTACTGCACCAGTCTTAAACAGTGCTCCCTCAAACGGCCGGAGAGTTTCAATGAGTTGTGGTTCATGTGAGTCGAGGTGTGGGATGCCTAGGGTTTAGGGTTTAGGGTTTAGTATACCCCTTAGCCAATTGCAGACCCACAAACATGGTCTCAGGGCACCATGAGAAGGCAGCGCAGCCAAGTACACAAGGATCCTTCTTTGGGATACAATCGGATAGAATGGAAAAGAAGGTTCTCCAGTTGAATCTTTGTGCATGGTATGGGTTCTGTAGGGAACGTGCCTTCATTACTCTAAGTTTGGAGTCGAGGTGTCCGAGGTTTCGTGCTTTCTGTGTGCCCGTTCCTGCAGCCGGAAAGGACCTGCTCAAGTCCAGATGGCCTAGTTCCGCACACGCTGTATCCCAACATGGGCGGATGCTTGATACCGTAGTCTTTTCAAGTACCTCCGTACGAACCAACATTTAGTAGAAGTCTACCTGCATCAGGACCACTCATCAGGACCGTTGTCTGGAACAACCCCCATGTCTGGCTCCTGTACTTCGTCGCTCAGGGGGGTCTGTCCGCATGAGTCTATTACAGGGGCCTAAGTATTTACCAACACTATTTTGAGTCTTCCTAATTGTAAATATTAACAGTATAGTAAATGTTTGTAGTAGATATGCATCAAAACCCCATTCAACACTATTCAGGCCACTACAGGTACAACCCACGTCTCCTCAGCTTTGAAACTCCCGGTCCCGAACTAGATAAACTCCGAAATGGGAGTTTCCGAAAGTAGGGGACCCTAATATAGTACCCTAAATAGTAGGAACCTTATTATAAGGATCCCAAATAAGGTACCCCCTAATTTTCGGAAACTCCGAAATGTCAGATTTTGTGAAATCGCCTGGAGCCGGATCTCCCGAGCCAGCAACAACTCCATGGACCCGAGAGCCTTCAGTTAGGGACCCAAAAAGCACATAAGGTTTAGGGTTTTAGAGTTTCGGGTTTAGGGTTTTAGGGTTTAGGGTTTAGGGTTTTAGGGTTGTAGGGTTTAGGGTTTAGGTGACCCCAAAAAGGACATAAGCACAAGCATTTTATAGGGATATCCCTACCTTGTTGGGCTTCATTATAAGGGGTTTTATATGGGATATCCCTATCCTAAGTTTTGCTTATGTGCTTTTTTGGGGCCCGATTCAGGTTGGATGGGAAGTCCGCAAAACCCTGCGGGGATTGCGGAGGATGGAAACATCTGACGGGACCTATGAGTCGGGTTAAAGACTCGGAAGGGCCGCTTTTCCGGTTGAAAAAACGCTATGAGGCTAGACTTGATGTAGGGTTTGTAAGCCCTATACATTGCCGCCGGCATACCTATGTGGTTCTGCCATAGTTGTAGGGTTGAGTTTTTTGGGCCAGGGTGCTCAGCAAGTAGGAGAGTCTGTTGCCCTGCTTTCTTGACAGAGGGCTTGCATGCTTCAACTTATATAGTATGCGAGAATTCACAAGCCCTCTTGTAGCCCTAAATCAATTTCAGAGAATTTCCTGCAGTCCCAATCAGCTTTGCACAATTCCTGCAGTGTCGTTTGACCCTTTGGCCTCTGACTGCGCCATGAACACCTAAAGCCTAAACCGGAAGCGTGGTCCTTGGGGTGTTGCAGGATTCCTGGTGAATCCTGCTGGGGGTTTTCCGAGAGTTCGGGCCAGATTTGCTGTTAACTCTAGACCCTAAGCCGGAAACCCTCAACTCTAGTGGGTTCTAAACCCGAAACCCTGAACCCGTAAATCCTAAACCCGCTTGTGTTCAGAATCGCAGCGTTCGGCCCTGGAACTCGGGAAAGACCTATGACGGCTTCAGATTCACATCCCCGTATTGCTCCCTCAAGTTGACTCAAGATATGCTTCGCTTTGTTGCTCGTCTATGTTGTACGGTTTCGGGTGTTTAGGATTTTGGGTTTAGGGTTATTAGGGTGTAGGGTGGTTTATGCCATGGTTTTGGTGCCTGTATATGAGACTCTTGGGTAGGATGTGTTGAGTCGATGTTTTGTGGATGGAGATGCAAGTGGGTTCGACCCAGAAGGGGGCTCTGTTTATGGCCCGTGATTTGGGGGTCCTGACTAAGGAGCTAAGTCGAGCGCATGTGATCGTCTAGACGACGGCCGAAGAAACCTTGCCCTGGCATCATAAGGCTTGCCTGCAGTACCCCACCCCTAGACTCGACCCAAAACACCACACTCTGCCAGTGATTGATCTCCTGTCAGTTTCTGCGTTTGTCCTTCTTCGAACTCAAAGAGCTCAGGAATTCTACAACCTGATTCCTCAACTCTGATCCCCAAACTCTCATGCCTGATCTCTCAAGGTATATAAACTCTAGATGCCAAGTCTCCAGACCCTGAACCCCCAACTCCAAAGCCCTTAGGGGCTTAAATAGTTACCTATACTCTTTTGGAGGTTCATTATTATAGTTATGGTATAATGGGCTCCAAAGCTCTATTCCAATTAATAAGGCCCCTATGGTAAAGGATGCAGTTTGGAGGGAGCCTGCGAGGCTTAGACGTAACCCTTCGCCATGTGCGTGCGCGAAGAAACAATGAGAAGCGAGGGGGGCCTTGTTGAGTTTTGCCTATAGTCTCCATTGTAGTTCCTTTTTTGGGGTTTAACCAAATATATCATTAGGATCCTATAAGGTACCCCCCCAAGAAGGAACTACAATGGAGACTGTAGGTGTTGAAGTTGCATGGAAGATTTGGACTGGCGGTTTAGGGGTTTAGGGTTTAGGCTTTACGGTTTAGGGGTTTAGGCGTTTAGGGTTTAGAGTCTAAAGTTCAGAGTTTAGGGGTTTAGGGTTCAGGGTTTAGGGGTGTAGGCTATTAGGGTTTAGGGTTCTAGGGTTCAGGGTTTAGGGTTTGGGGTTTAGGGTTTAGGGTTCAGGGTTTAGGGTTCAGGGTCGAGATTGAGGGTTTTGGCAGTTTGGTTTCCAAGGCATCGGGCTTGAGATTTTCAGGGTTTGGGTTTGGACCCGTTTAGGGTTTAGGGTTTAGGGGTCCGGCACTGGGCCACTGGGGTTTGGTGAATCCATCGGTTTTGAGGGAGCTTGACAGGGTATCAGGGCGTAGGGCTCACGCTTTGGGCAGAACTACGCCCAACGAACCCCACTCTCCAACACATGAGGATGCCGTAGTCTGATTCGGTCATACTATGGTCTGAGTCTTGGGATGCCAGAGAAGTGCAGTCACTGGCCTTTACCGCGGGCTGCTGTTCCTTAAGCCATGCTTTCACCTGGTAATTATGACAACGTGTAACCTGGCAACCCCACTGGAACGGTAACTGGCCCCTTGGAAACAATTCAGGTGTGTAGGTGCCTTCTGTATACTGTATAAGCCCTATCAGAACCTTCAAAACCCTTGTTAAATTCAAAATCCTACTCTGATCTTACGGCCTCTTTTCTTGTCTAGCTTTATTGAGTTCTCTGGGAGCTCCGTGCAGGGCCACCAGTGGGAGGGAGCTGCCCAAGTGCTGACAAAGCCGGGGCCGTGGCTTTTGGTGATACTGTAGGGGGTGGTTTAGGCGGGTTGCATAAGGGTTAATGGGGATACTGTGCAGGGTGTTTGTGAGGGTTTGGTTAAGGGTTATTGCAGTGTGTTCTTTTCGGTGCAAGAAGCGCGTTAGTAATCAATTAGTAACAGCATACACTGGGCTTCCGCAATGTAGTTCCACTCACCCGAAACCGTATTTTCTTGCTTATGGTCCCTGTCGTATTCGTTGGGTCCAACTTCTAGATTTAGGGTTGATGGTGCAGGGCATAGGACGTTTGGTTGCTTGCCCACTTGCTTGGTTGCTTGCTTGCTTGGTTGGTCGGTTGGTCGGTTGGTCGGTCGGTCGGTGAGGTCGGTTGGTCGGTTGGTTGGTTGGTTCGGTGGGTTGTGGGGTTTGTTTTGTGGGTGGGTTGGTTGGTTGGGTTGATCGTTTAGGCTTTTAGGGTTTAGGGTCCTTAGTGCTCCGAGGGATCGTGGGTTTAAGACTTGTTGGAACTTGGCTGCCGTAATTAAAAGCATCTTGTAAATCCGTTAAACAAGGGCCCTTAAACCCCATGCAAGCCCTGTGTGGGACGAGCGACTGGCCCTTGTATAATCCCTGTAGCAGTCGGGCAGAAGGGGCTGTCGAGGCAGCACATACTTGGAGGCCCTTTTGACTTAGTAAGTCGACTTCGTATCCCCTAGAAACAATCCCCCATAACCCACCTTACTAACCCTACTTACTAAGTCAAAAGGGCCTCCAAGTAGGGCACCCGAAAGCAAAGCTGAAGTCTCGAGACTCCATCGGAGCCCAAGTCTTCTAACATTGGCTAATTAGGTTCCTGAGTAGTACCCTTTTGCCCTTTTTAGTTTAGGGTCCCCTTATTAAAACCCAATATTCGGAAAGAGGGTACCCTTATTATAAAGGGGCTACTCAGGAACCTAGTTGAGGATGCGTGCCCAAATCATAACCGTAATGTCGTACGATGTAGGAACCTAGGACCCCTTTGAAGGCATGAGTACATGTGAGGTTGCCTGGCCTAACCCTATTCGGACCTCCCACCTAGCGCCCCGAAAGCGGCCTCGTCACAGAACGTCCTTCCTTCTGTACGTTCACCCTCCCTCTGATGACAACGATGATGATGCTGATTATCTGTATGTACGAAGAACGAAATTAGAAGTGGGATTTCGGATGCGGCTGGAGAGCGAAAAGCACAACCAGCGAGGTATTCTAGTTGCATCATGTCGCGCTGGTCGTCACGAAGGGGATGGGTGGGGAGTGGTGTGCGAGCACAAAGGACCTTGCTATTCAGTCTTGAAGTTAAGGTCCCTTCCTTGTCGAGACTTGTGTACGGGATCTCTAAGCAGAGGTGTATATATATATATATATATATATATATCGATATATATATATATATAGATGGTGTCTGATATCATTAATCGATACACTATGCCCGCATGTTTCGTGCAGATATGTACCTCCCCGTAATAAGGTGCAATGTGTGTGATGTGTGTCTCTACAATGACTCTACAATCATGAAGCCCTCTCTTTCCTTCTCTGTGTGCTCATGCACAACACAGTATGATGCTTGTTGCACGAAGTCGGTAATTAGTATAACAACGGTGTATCTAGCAAGACTAACTAACGTGTATGGGTGTGGTTCCTAAATCCTAACTTATACTTCTACTTACCCACTCTTGCTAGATTAAACCCAAATATGCACGATGTCCTCATGTCACCTAAACCTTAAATCCCAAGCCACATTGGTAAACCCTATGCTGGCCTAGACCTTAAACCTTAAACCATAGTATAAGCCCTATGCTTATAAGCCCCACCTACAAGTGTGTGTGTATATATATTTAGGATACGTATATATACATATATACATGTATCATAAATAGATAAATAAATAAATATATATATATATGTATGTATCATATCATATAACATGTGTATGTATACATATTATAGTTTGTATGATCTTATATTATATTACATTATATATTATTGTATTGTGTTATATGTATATATATATATATATATATACATACAGTACAAGTACGTACTGTATATAAGCCGTCGTCTCTTTTTTCTCTCTCTCTCTCTCTCTATATATATATATAGAGAGAGAGCGAGAGAGAGAGAGAGAGAGGGAGAGAGAGAGAGAGAGAGACAGAGAGAGAGAGTGTGTGTGTGTGTATGTGTGGATGGATAGACATCCTCATGTCTATATCTTACACCAAAAACCAAGGCTTGCAGACGCAAGCGTGCGCGGAGACGCGCAGAGCTGTGTGGCCGTTGCCAGTGCTTGCGAAAAGGCTCGTCAACGATCGGACAGTTTGGTTTAGTTTGTGGTCTTTCGGCCGTCCTGAAGGTACTAAGCACCTTTAATGATGGGCTATACCTACGGATACCATAATTGTAGCTCGTAGTACGGAGACTTCGCACTGTATAAGTACTTAGGAGAGTTTCGGCCTTATTGTTTCTTTGAGGATTTAGGGTTTTGGCAATCTGGCCGGGGTTCAAGGTTTTGAGGCTTTAAGAGGGGTTCAGAAGGTGGTTTAGGGTCTTGGCGTGTAGAGTGCAGACATTACGGGGTTGAGGTTCGGGGTTTTGTGGTTTGTGTATTATACGGGTCTTAATAGTTCGGGTTCAGGGATATTTGGGGGGGTTAATAGGAACAGGGTGTTGGGGTATACTATGACAGAAACAGTNGGGTTGAGGTTCGGGGTTTTGTGGTTTGTGTATTATACGGGTCTTAATAGTTCGGGTTCAGGGATATTTGGGGGGGTTAATAGGAACAGGGTGTTGGGGTATACTATGACAGAAACAGTATGAAGGAAAGCTGCTGAAGAATATTGGGAATTATCCAAGCCCCTGTAATTTGGAGCCTAGGGCTTGCGCTTGGGGTAGGGTGTTTGGGTGGTTTATGGCTCCTGGTTTTGATTCCAAGGTTTAGGGTGCTTAGCCAAGGCTTCCAGGATTAAGAAGTGCTGGCTTCGGGTTTAGATCTAGGCGTAAAAAAAGGGCTACGGGTGGAAGAATTATGGGTAATCCGTTTTGCCGAAACAACTGGAACGCCTGCAGAAGAGGTGGGTGTCTCTTGCGAAACTGCAACCGGTGCACTGGGCTGACTGTTTGACATAAAGGTTTGAGCAGTAAGATCCCTTCTGCAAAGAAAGCGCAGGCCCTTCACTTGAAAATCAACTCAACCCCTAAATCCCAAAATCCGAACCCTGAATCCTACACCTAAGACTCTACTTGTAGGATCACGGGGGGCCTTTAGGAGTCATAGACTTTCAATTTTCAATACTTCGACCTCTGCAATACTACNCCTAAATCCCAAAATCCGAACCCTGAATCCTACACCTAAGACTCTACTTGTAGGATCACGGGGGGCCTTTAGGAGTCATAGACTTTCAATTTTCAATACTTCGACCTCTGCAATACTACGTTTGGGATTTAGCCAGGAACCTTTTCAAATGTAATCTCAACTGTAGGTTCGTTTATCAACCTCTGTTTTATACCCTTGCACGAAGTCGTATCGGAACCCCTAGATCAATTATACCCTTTGCTACTTCGAGTATCGGAACCCCTGAAATGAAAGCGAGATGCCCAAGAATAGTGATATCTAAGTTCCGAATAACTGATGGTGTGGGCTTTGGAGGCCTTGGCCCTCTATGAACGTTTAGGGTTTAAGGGGTTAAGGTTTCAGGGTTTAGGGGTTTAGGGGTTTAGGGGTCTGGGTATAGGGGTTTAGGGGTTTAGGGGTCTGGGTTTAGGGTTTAGGGTGTGACAGGCAACGGCTGGAGGATTGTTGAGAGCTTTGAATTCCTTCGAGCTACTCCTGCTGGACTCGATTGCGGTGCAGCCTTGCAGGTTGATTGTCCTTACAATAAGCTAGAAGCTGAATGAGTGCAGTTTACACTTTGGAGAAGTTGTTATCCCCTCTAGAACGGAAGGTGTACACGTTTTGGGGCTTATGAATGCAGCAATGCAGCTACTGATGCCAGCATGACAAGCATCCTGATGGCTTTCATGCCCAGTAAAAAATTGAAGAGATTTCGAAAATTGCACAGCCGAAGCCGAAAGCCCGGAACTGTAGAACCTCAGCATCTCAGTAAGCCTCCAAAGCGCTACACCTCGCACTCTAGATCTCGGATCCCAGAACCTCACACCCTCTGCAAGAACATGCCCCACCCTCTACATGTAAAGTCTTGACCGATGAGAAAGGTAGGGTCTCTTTTGTAAGTTCGGCTATTCACGGCTGTAGGCCAAAGAGTGGAAAGCGGCGCTGCGTCTCGTGGACGAGGCGCATGTCGTTGTCAAGGGCACAGAGTCTGTAGTGGCTGCCACACTAGTCAGAACAGTTGCATTGCTACGGTTGAAACAAGGATGCTGATACTTGCAAAGGTAGCGGTGGCAATCCCACTAGAAGTGGCCGTCGTCGTCGGGGCAGCGGCAGTAGCAGCAGTCCTTCTCCTCGGCGTCCTGCCGCCGCCATGACTGCTACTGCCACTCTGCTCATATCACCATAGTTATTACTACGACTGCAGCGAAGAGCAAGTGGCCAGAACTTGCAACATCACGGTCCTGACTTCCATGGGGAACGGCTTGAAATATGGGGCTTGTACAGGCAGTATGTTACAGGTCTAGAGGGTTCTTGGTTGAAGATCAAAGGTTCGACTGCCATTACCAGAGCACTGTTAACACTGGGCGGAAAAGGTCAGCAATGCCGCCGCAGCGACACACGCATGAACAACCAACAGCAACAAAAGGGTGGTCAGAGGACAAAGTAGACAACCAAAGGAGGTTTAGTTTATGACGCGCATATGCGGACAAGTCTTGTTTGCAATCATATCTACGATATATTGTATCTATCTGTTTGTACTGGAAGTGATGAATGCGATATCTTGCATCTATCTGCTTCTCGATATATCTATATTTATGTGTTTGGATAAGTCCTATCAGAACCGCCAGGCAGAGCTCCGGGGAAGGGAGCCTTCTGTCTGGGGCCCAGGCCGTGCCAGGAGAGCTCTCTTCTGAATTTCAGTTTAAGCTTGTACGGTTTTCGCAATTTGTTTCGGTTTTGTGGCTCAGAGTTATATGTGAGCCCCAAAGTTATGTCGGAGGGGTATCTTACAGTATAAGTGTAATTACTGGGCTCTCCAGTACAACACCTTAATGCTTTTTGTTGGACCTGTTCCTTAAACGAACCCATATGGCATGAATGTATAAACTTTTGCTTCTCCAGTTACTTCAAAGCCCAGATAAACAACCCTGATAAATCTGTGCCTAATGGGAGTATGGGGCTTTACAGGGGGTTGTAGGGGTCTATGAGGGTTTTGTAGGGTAGCTATCAGGGTTTATAAGGTTTTATGGTGGGTGTCTGATTGGGGATAGACTAGAGTGCTTGTTTCTACATAAATAAAAGAGGTTGTGGGGGCTTGTACGAGGTGCATATGTGCTTAAGGGTGTCCTGACTGAAAAGAGATAGCATGTTCTAGGGTCTGGGAGGTGTATGAATATTAAATGTAAGCGCAGTGCTATGTACATGAGTTTTTACTGAACTACCCGTTTTGGGATCAAGAAGCCTGCTCATTTAATCCCCTTGTTCAGCCGCTTTAGTCCATCCCTGAACCGCAAGTTCAAAGGACAACTCCAAAAGCTACAGGTCATCCTGAACAATGCGGTCCTCGCAGCCTGTGCAAGGGACGCAGCTTAGGGTTGCGACTGATATATCCGGGTACAAAGCTGCAAGCTGTTTTCAGGCGTTGCATCGAGTTTCCGCAATAAACATCAAGCTCTACACCCGTTTCAATTGATTTCTGTTTTCGGCTGGTTCCGTGCTGTGTTGACATCTGGCTTTCGGGTTAATTAGCCTTTCGGTTGCATGCTGCCAAGAGAGGCAGTAAAGCCAGAGCTGCTGCAAGCTAAGCTTTCGGGTTCAGTGTCGGAATTGGGGCTTAGGTCTTCGAATTACGACTAACTTACGGTTCACTGACTGAGTCCTATTGGCCCTACACCCCTCAAATCCTCAACTGAGCAATATCCTAGACACTATCGAACGGATACTTAGTATTTAGTATGATCCTTTCTTAGTTACAGTTAGCAGCTTGTATAACTCTGATCGAAACTTTTAAACCACACAAGGAAGCAAAGATAACCTCGCATGTAGATACTATTTCCGAACACGTTTGAATCGAGCACTGCTTGGCTTCGATGCATCGGACACTGACATGAACCTAGACGGCAAGCTCCAAACCTCAAACCTGAAGCCAGTCATCGTTAGGGCTTTCACGGCTTAGGGTACCACGTCCTATCAGATCCGTAAATTCTCAATCCCCAACCCGAAGCCCATCCCCGTCAGCGTTTTTTTGCTGTGAAACCTCCAGGAATTCGGGGTTTAGTTGGGTTGAAGACTGTTCTCCTAAGGGTCCAAGTACCTAATAATCATAGACTCTCCTAATTATTGAGCTACACAACTACTATCCTAAACCTAAGTACCTAATTATTGGGTCCTTTGGACCCTTAGGGTTCATGCAAGGCGATGGCGTCTGCTTCCTGGATGGCGGCTACCACTTTTATTGTGCGCTGCTTAGACATGGAAAAGCTCTCTGCGAATCTTAGCGACGATCTCATGAGCAGGAAGGCGTCAATTGACATGATTTAGCTTCTTACTGAAACTTTCGCTACTTGAGTCCTCAAAGTGGATACGATCCAAGGCCCAGACGTTTGCGTATGTGAAGTCAATGCCTGTGCTGAAAGAGTGCGAACCTTCCGTAAACCCTAAACCCCTCAACCGTACATTCCTAAACCCTAAACCTGAATCACGCGAGCCTGGGCAGGGCCCTCCTCGATTCAACTGCCCGCAGCGAGTCACACTACATTCCTTGGCGGAAATCGATCAAAATCGGTGAGCTTTCAGTCCATGGCTCGGACAAGGACCCAATCTAGACTTGTCAACCAGCTTTTCAGAAAGCCCTGATCCGAGCTTGTTAAGCGTGCTAGGCATGGCCAAAGACAGCAACTCATTCATTTCAGACTGGTTCTACAGCCATGAAAGAACAGAGCTCGTTGCAGAGCCCGTTGCTGGTCGGCGAAGGTGAGGCCCAAAGTTTTCGGTGGCGCGGTGGTTGCGATTGGCGATTAGGCTTCTGCGTAAAAGCCATGTTTGCAGGCTGGCTGTCGTCGTGGACTATCTGTGTTCTAGCTGTCAACATGGAAGCTATCGCCCACCCATCAGAAGACCAAAAGCAATGGCTGGATCATCTCGGCCCACACGGCGCAGCCACGACCAGTTTGCTGTTCTTCCCCATCGTCATCGCAGGTCTGTGCATCCCCTACATGTGGAAATTCCAGGGGTCATGGCTGCACGCGGCCAGCCTGATAGGCTCCCATCAACTCATGACGGCGGGCATCCTCACCATCCCACGAGCCTCATACACTGAAGAGCATCTGCAGGATGACATAGACCGAATTTGGCGGTTGCACAAGTTCCAAGTTCCAAGCCATTGTGTCGTGGGTGAAGCTATGGCAGCTGGGACGGAAGAGAGCAGCCATCTTGTGTTTTCTGTTTTGGAATGAGTGGAACGTGAATCTGCACACAGAAGATGGGGCACGCTGGCTGTGGCTGGTAGTGACCACACTGTTCCAAGCCCGAGCTCTAGCATCGCTAGCGAAAGATGCGGCGGAGCTCGCTGCAAGCCGAGAGGAGAAAGATCCCGAATTCGCAAAACTGCTGGGGAAGCAGAGCTTCTTCTTGCAGCTAGGCAGTGTGATGACGGTGGTTGAGGCAGCCCACATGCCACTCACGGAGACTTGGATACTGCCCACGATAGGTCTTGGCTGGTACGCCGGCGTGGACCTGGTCTTCAATCAAGTCATGATCCTCGTTACTTGGTTGAACTTTACTGTCACTCGTTGCTTTTAGGGTTAGCCGTTTTGATATTAGGGGTATAACTAACAAGTTATAATTTTCGCAAGCTAGCAAAGAGCAGCCCAGGTTATAGGGGGAGTCATAGGCCCCGAAGAAGACGTGATCGCCTTGGGAGAGTTGTCATGGATGATGGGTTCCAGGGGCCACAGGGTCGCCTTCCCCGGAAGGGTCAATCTTTCGGCCACGGACTGCATTGTCAGCTTTCCTGGCAAATATGCCATGGAGCCTTGCTCGCATTTCGGATTCCAGTCGCCAGGCGACTGCAGAAGCGGAGCATTTGGGAATTGTTTTGACTTGATGTCGGAAAGGTTGTATGATATGAGGTTATGAGGCAAGCGCATAGGCTTGGCATGGTCCACAACCAACGGGCTTTGTTTTCGGTACTGTCTGCACTGTTCTCGCCCCAGATGTCTACTTGGTGACACAAGCGTCAGATGGAGTTGTGCAACTAAGGAATGGGATGATGCTGTGCGCAAGGTGGGAGGTAGACCGTTAGGGCTTGTTGGGAGGAGCATCAACTGCAGCGACTCCCCAACAGTTAGAAAACAAATCGGCCCGCGACAATTACAAAAACGGCACTCGAGGAGTTAGGGCAGCTCTTCCCCACCTCCGCCTGGAATTTGTGGCCAGGGGCTTTTTCCTGCTCATACTATAGTATAATATGGTATCATATAGTATCAGATAGTATAATATAGTATAACATAGTCTGATACAGGTCGAGATGCGTGAAGATTCCTGCAGTTTGGCATGCGTTTTCCTCACCAACAAATCCTCGGGTCTTGGGGTCCATGCAGATGTTCCCGGCGAAGCTTTGGGCCAATGCTGGTGTCAGGCTCTGTATGGAAAGTTGCCGCCTCAGGCGTACTTGGAAGTAGTTGAAGATGCTGGCAAGATGACCCAGCAACAACTGGACTTCAAGCTACAAGATGCCGAAGCGATGGGTCAGGTGCTAGTTGTTCGCCAAGGTGAAGCAGACAGCGTTTGGCAGCAGATGAAGGACGAAGCCCTATCCGAAGCAACAGAGAAGTGCAAGGAGAACCAAGGCCGTGCTCCTTGGGGATGTCAATGGTTCGCTAAATGGAAGGCAAATGTGGACAAAGCGGTCGAATGCAGGCAAAAACTCCACGTTTTCTTTTTTGAGAGCAAGGTAGGTTGCGGCAAGCTGGCATGGGAGGACAGGGCGGGAACCGCAAGAGCTTGCAGTTGTTCATGAAGCTTCGGGGATGCGTTGCTGTGGACTCCTCTCTCCTCAGTGTTGTTCAATGCCATACGACAACAGTTATTTGGGAGAACAGAACTAACAGGCTCAGTTACATTTATGTTATATGTCCTTTGGAGCGTGAGCATGTCACTCTGCGAGGATCTGTCACACCCAGCAGCTCTGTCAGAGGCCAAAAGAGACAATGGGCTGGGAAATTCCCAACGGGCCGAGGTGGCTTACTTGGATCGCTGTCATGTCACCTACGAGGAGCATGATGTGAGGGAATTCTACGCGTTTATGTCTCGACGCATGAAGAAGAAAAAGGTTCTGCAGATCGGGGCTACAAGTAAATAGACCCGGATCATAAATTAAGCTTACTGGTACCATGAATCGTATCTGCTCATCGATGCAATTCGGGCGATTAAACCTCGCGACCTTTCGTTTGCAGCTGCAAACTATCGGCAGACAGGGATTTCTAGATTATGAATGATTATGACCCACGCCTTGCACGATGCCTAGCAGGTGTCCCGCTCTCATTGACCTCTGAAAACTTGAAGCTGCGGTTCAGTGTTGGGGGAGTTTTGGGTTTAAGTTTGAAGCCCACCTCCGGGATACAAGTTTGAGAAGTTACGCGTCCCGAGTACAAGCTTGAACGTGGTTAAAGGCAAACCCACCCTGCCTGGAGTCCCATAGCATCTATATAACAGCTTATAAATCCTCAGACAGACCCATAGAAGACCCAATGATTTTCAGGATCAAGAGGGCGGGGGTCCACTTGCCGCTTGCTAATACACGAGGCTTTATTATCCATAACCCACGACACAGGTAATTGGATACATCCCGAATATAGGACCCTTGGTGTTATAATATACCAAGGAACCCCTAGAACAAGCCTGTAGAGCTTCGCGAGACCCCTGGAAAGCACCGCATATCAGATCCCTGCTTTTTGCAGGTTCGAATGATTGGGCAGGCCTGCAAGCAGGAGCCTGAGAAAGTCTTACAGGGGTTTAGGGGTTCGCGAGCTTTAGGCAATCTGGGGCTGTGCGATGGTGAAGTGGTTTGGGGGTTTTGGTGGTCGTAAGTTTAGGGTATAAGGGTTCAGGGTTCAGGGCTCAAGGGCCCATCCATGTAGTATTTGGAATGGGTTTGTATCGGTTGTGTGACAGGGTTTTGTTTGGCATTCGAAGGTTCTCTCGGGCAATATATGGCAGCCTTCGTCACCAGTCCTCAGAGTGGAATATGTCCGGGCAATGAGTACATAGGCAACCCGCGGGAATACCCTAAATCCTAAAATCCTAAACCCCTAAACCCCTAAACCCTACAACTGATTGTGCAGACCTCGATCTGAGTCATAGGAAGCCGAAAGGCACTTAGCAAATAAGGTTTCGTAGCCGGGTGCAGGGTGCCCAAACCCGTCAACCCAAAACCTAACTGTCTTCAAAGCAGCTTTGAAGCCATGGGGCATGGGGCCACCAATCATCTACTGAGGGCCTTTAGTTTCAGGATTGACGGTTTCGGGTTGCTGGCAGTGGGGTGTCGGGTTTGGGGTTAATTCGAAGTCTGTGTGTGGAACTTTGGAGCTGTGTATGGTTCAGGTCTAAAGACAAGAGCCCGAAACCTGTCTCTTAGAACGCGAAAGAAGCCGCGGGGTGCGATTCAGCGACCGGTTGAGCATCATATGAACCACAAACTGGACTACGTTAATCTACGTTTGCCCCGAAAGAGTTAAATGTTAGTGTCCAGGAACTCTTTAATTAAGGCCAATGTGTATACAGTAGTAGAGTTTGTAGCCTTCAACGTTTTTGGGGTACCATAATCCTTACATAATCCCAATAACTCCCAAAGGTTAGCCTTTAGTGCCCCAGGATACTGGACGAGTGGGTATATACGACTTAGGTACATGGGCCCTGGGAGAATCGGAGCTTCTGGAAGCCTCCGCAGGGCCTTCAAATCTGTGTGACCGAAACATGGCGATGAACCTGTATCCACAGCCCACAAAACATGAGCCTCCAGCAATTATTTAAGGTTGAAGTGAGTGGCTTTTACCCCTAAACCCTATACCTATACCATCCTAGCCCTAAACCGCAACCTAGACCCCAAACCCCAAGTGAAGCGACTTTTGCAGCTGAGGTTGGATGCCGCCAGCTACGGCTCGTTTGCTGCTGCTAGTGCCCTTGCCATCCCGTTCCCGTCGCACCGTCACGGGGAAGTCCCGACTCTGGTTTGTGAGTTGCGATTTCGGGTTTGGAGCTTGAAGTTTGTCTATAGTCTCCATTGCAGTTCCTTTTTTTGGTTTAACCAAATATATAATTGGGATCCTAAAAGGTAACCCCAAAAAGGAACTACAATGGAGACTCTAGGTATAGGAGCTTGGGATTGGAAGTGTAGGGCTTCGTTCGAAAACGTCATGACAAGTCTTGCAGGTTTAAGGGTTTAGGGTTTAGCGGTTTAAGGTTTAGGGTTTAGGGTGGTTTTGGGGTTTAAGACGTCCACTGTCCCGGTGCCAGTCTCAACAGAACTCCTACTTCGAAAGCCGCGGTTTAGGGTTTCCAACCTGAAAAACCTATCAAACTTGCCCCCCCNCCCCCCCCCCCCCCCCCAAAGCCTCAATAGAATTCGTAGTGTATTTAGCCCTACGGGATTTTGGATACACAGGCCCTGCAAGCCTCTTGTGAAATCCCGATAGAGCACTGTCCTTTGCACACGCCCGAAAGCCACAGTCTTGATCTTCGAGCTTCCCTCATGACCCTGAACCCGAAACCCCTGCAAACCCTTTGCCCTAAAACCTAAACCCTAAAACCCCAAACGTTAATCCCTTTTCCTACACTTCGTGCGAACCCACAAAGGAGCCCTTAAAACAAAAAGAAAATCCCGGAAAAGGTACCACAAGGTCCGCTTGGGAGCAAGCATTTGGGCTTCGGCACCTGCTGAGGCTCCGTTCCCGAAGGGTTTAGAGTAACTTTTTGGGTTTCGGGTTATTTAGGGTCTAGGGTTTAGGGTAACTTTTAGGGTTTAGGGTCATTTAGGGGGTTTAGGGTTTAGGGCCTAGGGTTTAGGGTACCTTTAGGGTTTAGGGTAACGGATTTAGAGTCTGGGGCCTTCAGCTGTAGGATTTGGGGCAACTTCGCTTGCGGAATGTTTTGGGTTTAGTGCTCGACCCTTGTGCGAACTGCAAGCTTGGGTTGTGGATGGAAGATGTATCCAAAGAGGACGGCTTTGTGCCAAACCCACTTTTATGGCCAATTACGATGGTGCCAGGGGGACTAAGAACACTTTGGTCAGCATCGGATCCCCTAACTTCAAGCATGTAAAGCCAGGATTGAGGGTTGAAGCACTCCGCACGCAAAGAATCACCAAATCCAAGCAGCACAAGGAACCTAAACCCTAAACCCTGAACCTAACCCAGACCTAGGTAGGGCTTTGGGACATTTTATATTTTCCCTTATTGGGCTTAAGAGGATCTTATTTACTAATATACTAATATTTTTCAATAGCTTTAAAAGCCCCACCTAGAGACTGCAAGCTTGGAGCTTGTTTTCCTACCCTCATCCCCCCCAGCACCCACAAAAGCCCCAAAGCCCTTGCCATTGCCTGTGATTGCGACAGTCCATGATAGTCCTCAACTTACCGGTGCATTTCTAAGAGATCCTCCTTGTTCCCTTTGGTACGAGTCCAGTATTTCAGGGAGAAGTTGTATGAAGCTGAACCGAAACCCCTAAACCTTAAACCCTAAACCCTTAAACCCTAAATGAGGCACCTGGGCATTCGGGTGGATCTACTCCACTCGAAGTGCGCCGCTCTTGCAGCCGGGCGCAGAAGGCCAGTGGGGAGCCAGAGAGCCAGGAGCTCGATATCTGGGCTTTGGAGTACCATACTTTAATACTGTTTTTCTTAAAGGTTTAGGGTTTAGGGTTTTAAGGGTTTTAAGGGCTTATTGTTTAGGGTTTGAAGTATATAACGGTTCCTTACTACGGAACCCTACCGAAGCTTCAGCCGAAGTTCAACCCTATGGGTCCCTGGACCCAAGTATTTAGTACCCAGACCTTCCAAAATCCCTTAATTAAGGAACATACCTTAAATCATATTAGGAATCCAATTATAATTTAGGGCATATTCTTTAATTAAGGGGTTTGGGAGTCTCTGGGTATCGACTATGGCCGTAAAGTACTTAAACAAGGACTACTTAAGGGCCATGTATATACTACTTGGTTACATGGACCCTTAGGGTAATGTAGGGGCCTCAAGTCAAGAATTACCTATACTATTTTGGGGGTTCCTTATCATAATTATAGTATAGTGGGGCCCAAGTGTTACGGCTTTCGGGGTTTAGGGCTTGGGGTCTTAGGGGTTCATATGGGTAGTTGTCAAAATTATGGTCCCTTTGGCCTAACTACTAGGTGCCGTATTATAACAGGGACCCAAAAAGGGACCCTGATATTGACAACCACCCATATCACTTCTTCTTGCGATGATTTTCTTGGGCGTCTTTATGAAGGCTTTAGGGTCTGGGCAACTGCTTACCGACCCGTGGGCAACAGCATCTCCTTGCAAGGAAGGCTTCAAAGAGCTCGACAAAGTATGCTCAACAAACACAAAGTGACGATAACTACTAAAAGTATAACCCCAAACTTTGAATCCGAAATTCCCGACCCCCTAAGTCATACACCTTGCAACCTGAACCGTGACATCGGGAGGTTGTGGGAGGCCGCTGTCACTCAAATCGACAGGTTCCAGCCCCAGGTGCTGTGCTTGCACTTCCAAACTAGCCGCAATATAATACATGGAATATAGATCAACATATAAAACAGCAATGTTCAAATACAACGCGTACAGAAGTAGTATAACCGTTTATTATAACATAATCGAACAGAACACAATAGAATGGAGTAGAACAGAACAGAATAGAACCTGTATGTATGTGTATATATATATTATATTCATACACGCACAGATAGTATATACATAAAGTATATTTATATATACACATACATACACATGTGTGTCCGAAATCCAGGAAGACAGCCGGTGGCTCCTCAGAAGTGGATGAGGCCGGGGGACTATTCTAGCCTGCGCATCCGCTGCACCGGAGTAGCCTTCCGACTCTCATATAAAATTTACTGCATAGTATATATACATATATATGTATATGTATGTATAGATTATATATAGAACATGTTTCATATCGTGTTCATCATGTATCATATCCTTGAGGGTGTTTTGTGTTTCAGGCTCTTGCCTGAGGAGGGGTATCCCTTGCTTGCTCTCGATCTTTAGCCCTGAACAGTGTCTGGTCCTCCTGCTCTGCCAACCTTGGGTCCGTTTCTCGCCACAGACTGTTCCAATTAATTGATCAGGTGCAGCGTTCTAAACCCTAAACCCTTTAAACCCCTAAACCCCTAAACCCTAAACCCCTAAACCCTAAACCCTTCTCGTGGAAGCGGCTCTGCGGCTTTACCAAACTCGTAGTTTGAATGTGCTGTATAGCCTGCAACAAACAGCCTGCGCTGTGCTCTTTACATGCTACACTCCCTAACTACAAAACTCTAAGCCCAAAGCCCAAAACCCGTTTTCGAGGCCTGAGCCTGAAACGGTATCTTGGACTAGCCTCGAAACGCACATGGAAAAGTCGAGTATGTGTGTGCCTACTCAGAAGTCTCCGCTCGCTGCTAGAACGGCCAGGACAACTAAGTATGTACATGAACTGCATAAGGTTTCGCAGGGTTCTGTAACAATAAGGGTTGATGAGGGCTACTATATGGGTTCTATAAGGGTTGCCTGACGAGTTTTATACGGGTTACTACATGGGTTATTACAAGAAATCTTGAGACGGTGGAGCCCAGGCCTATCTCGCAATTTGGCTGCTGAATTCACTGTTATGTAGTGAGTTTCTGGGCTTACAACTCAGGGCATCGAACAACTGGGTCCCTAAGCCCTAAACAAAAAGCCTCTAGGGTTCAGGGTGTAGGGAATCATGTGATAACCCTAAACCCTAAACCCCGTAAGTATGGAACAGTAACCCAGTATGTAGGCAGCCAGGGCTCTGAGGAAGAGCAACACGCTACATTAGGTAACTCGCCTCTTGGGGGCATGTTGGATCAGGGATGTTTGGACTCCTTGGGGCTCCCAGAAACCTACAGAGTTAGGGCTCCTAGCATCTAGGTTCCTGAGTAGTAACCTTTTGCCCTTTTTTAGTTTAGGGTCCCTTTATTAAAACCCAATAGTAGGAAAAAGGGTGCCCTTATTATAAAGGGGCTTGTCAGGAACCTAGACATTGATGATGCTCACGTATAGCAACTTACTCAAAACGTCAGGTTCTCCGGGGGGGTTAATCAAGGTTCCCCTGAACCCGAAACACCTAAACCATAAACCCCTAAACCCTAACCCTAAATCCTAAACCCTAAACCATAAAAACCTAAACCCTAAGCCCTAAACCCTAAACCCTAAACCATAAACTCCCAAAACCCTAAGCCATAAACACCTAAAGCATGAACCCCTAAACCCTAAACCTTTCAATTCCTTCATCCTTCGGCTTTCTACGGGCCGAGGGTTGCTCAAAAAGTAAGCATTATATATATATGCATATGTACATATATATATAGAGAGAGAGACATAAACTTTAGACCCCAAGTATCCTGCACCTGTAAACCCCTAATACCTCTAAAAGACTAAACCCTACTTGGAGCCCTAGATAACCCCACGGCCAGGTATGGGCGGTGTCTGTCTGGGCCAGTGAGGCCATGGCTACCAGGGCTTCCGGTGATCCACACATGTAAGAGGTTTAGGGTTGGCAAACCCATGGGGTTCAGGGGGGCTGAAGGGGTGACACGTTATAGGGGTATTAGGGTTTAGGGTTTTGGGGTTTAAGGGCTCTAAAAGGGTCATAAAGGGCTGAAGGAGCTCCATAAGAACGTACAAGGGCTCTAAACGGGTTTAGGGTTTAGGTTTAAGATGGCGAAAAGGGTTCTAACCCTACCTTTAGGATTTGATGGTTCCCTTATAGGGGATTACAGGGGAATTAGGGTTTAGGAGTCTAGGGTTTTGGGGTTTAGGGGCTCTGTAAAGGGTTCTATTTGGCCAGAAGAGTGCTTGAGGGCTCAAACGCGATTTATATGGGCATAAGAGGTCTAAAAAAAATCTGCAAGGGTTGACAGGGCTCTACAAGGGCTTCTGCAGGGTTTGATAAGGGCTTCGTCAGGGTTCGGGGGTCAAGGGTTCTGGATTGAAGTTCTGCTGGTTTTAGCTAGATGCAGGTGCGGGCTCCGGCATGTTTCCTTGTTGCGAGGTTGCGGGTGGAGCCTAAGCTTATAAGCCTATAAACCGCACCCCCTGTACTCTAAACTCAACGGTAACACCTAAACCTTATAAGCCCTTAGTGCCCTAAATTTAGGGACCCCGCAGGGACATAAGCATCAACATTTTATAGAGATATCCCTACATGTATTGGGCTTTAGTATAAGAGGGTTCATATGGGATATCCCTACCCTTATTTTTGCTTATGTGCTTGTTTTGGGGCCCTATAAACTCTAAACCCTGGGCTTACACCCTCAACAATACACATACTGAGCTCGCGCATGAAGCGTTGGTTCGGTGTTTCTTGTGTTTGTAAAGGTCGAGGTCCAGGGTGTAGGATGTAGGGTTTATAGGGTTTAGGATTAAATTAGGTTTCTTAGTTAGGGTTTAATGTAAGGGACGAGGTTCCAGGATCCTTCAGCATCCCTTGCGAGCACATTTGGGATCCTCCGAAGATCGACTTGGCAGAAGCATTGTCTTGCTGTTTGTTTTGAGGCGTCTTATGGTTCCGTTTCTAGGGGTCCCACAGTTGCAACACTGGCTATATAGGATGCCTGAATAACGCGAATATCGCTTTTGGTGAGATCTGTTATATCATGTTAATGTCGTCATAAGGAACCGTGAAACTACTCATGCTACTTAATACCCACTTAAGTGCCGAAGCTCCATGCGCACATTAAGAAAAACATTTCTTCAGGCTTCCGATCAGCAAAAGCCAATATGTTTCGGCGTAGACACCTAACAGGCACTTCAGCTGCGAGCCTTTGACCTTCAGGGTCTGTACACCTATGATTACAAATGGTTGTAGTATATGATGTGGGGTACGTTTTTCATGACTAGCCCCGGGGTTCCTACAGAGGCAGGCTGGGGTCAAAGTAGAGACCTCAAAACCCTTAAAAGCATAACCCACTTGCAGGCAGTAATATACACCTCCCTATACTAGAATCCTTAAACCCTAAACCCATGGGCACCCGGATCCTTAGCCTCACGCTCGGCGGACCCTTAGGATGCCGGTGCATCCGGCTCAGGGTTTAGGGCTTAGAGTGTTTAGGGTTTACCAGGGTTTAGGGATGTTTTATGTGGTTTAGGCATATTTTTTTGGGTGCAGGATAAACTCTGAACCCGAAACCCTCGGGCCGAAACCTTGTGATCCACACGGCTCACGGCGCATAGTCTGTTGGGTTCCACCCGAGGCTGCCGGAGCCGTCCCGGATGCAGCGACTGTCTCAGCATACCTGGACACCCAGTTGCTTGTGTAGGATTCTGTTCATGTCGTCTTTCTGTATGTACGTAGCTTTACATCTACATATATATATATATATATACATGCATGTATGTAGGTATTTGTGTATGTGTATGTATAGGTATAGGTATAGATGTGGGTATAGGTATAGATATAGGTATAGGTTGCGTATATGTATATGTATATATGTATACGCATACACACGCACACACACATGTGTATATATATATATATAGATAGACAGACAGACAGATAGATAGATAGATAGATAGATGTGTGTGGGCGTGTATGCATATGTGCGTGTATGTATATGTACACATATATATAGTTACACATATTACTGACCCTACTGCATAGTAGTGCTGCATGTCTTTGCAGTTTGGTTTCTGCGCATATGTCGACCGCTGTGAGCAGGGGTTGAGGTTTAGGGAGTTTAGGGTTGGGCATCTTGGGAAGCTTTGATATGAAGTTCTGAATTCATGTGTATGCAAGTTATGCAAGGCTTCACCTTGTTCCAGACTTTGCTGTCCTAAACCCTCATCCCTAAACCCTGAAGCCAGCCCGAAGTTAGAAGTTCGCTGTCATAAACCCTCACCCCTGAACTTGAACCCTAAACCAAGACCTACGGTCCGGACAGTGTTTTCCTCGACCGGATGTTTGATGAGCTGGCAAAAGACCTTGCCAGACTGAACGGCGAGTGGTGGTGCTAAGATTGGCCGGTTGACACGCTGTTACACGCATGTCAGCAAATGCTCAGGTCTGAACATGTCACTTGTGTTTGGCAGGGCAGGCTGACTATGCTTGGGAAGATTTCGTCGATGCGCCCAAGTGTGGGGACCGAAGAGTCCTGGGAGCAGACGCCATCGCCGATTGCATACTGATTCTTCGAACCGAGCCTCGTTCTTCCGTCCAGACTTCTGGCATTGCTTGCACTTAAACCCTCACCCCTAAAGTTTAGTGGGTTTAGGGTTCAGGGTTTAGGGCCCTTAAACCCTCAAGCCAATGCTAAATTAGACGCCCTGCGGGCAGACCAGCGCCGTCGGAAGCGGTCGGCTTCGACCAGGGGACTTCGACAAAGCGTCCTAAGTAGTAGAAAGTAAGGGTTTCGAGCTTATGGGGTTTAGGAGTTTAGGGCTAAGGTTTCTGTAGTGGGAAGTGTTACTGTGATTTGGGTAAATATCTCCTATACAGATGCTTAGAAACGCTTTGGGTTCTGCAGAGCTTTGGATATTGAAAGCTTCGGGGTTGCCTGCTTTCGCAGTCCACTAAACCCTAACCCTAAACGTTATACCCCAAAGCCTAATAAATACCCGAAACTCTGCTTAATATCCTTAACCCCAAGCCCTGTTCCCGTTCCCCAGCCCAACAACCCTAAATCCTAAGCCCGGAACGCTAACATCATCCGATACCCTGCACCCTTTCAGGGCTTCAGATTAAACCCTAGACCCCAACAACAACCGAACCCCTAGTCCCTAAACTGGCTTTAAACTGAAAACACACATGCCCCCTAAACCCCATACCCCAGCCCCCGGCCCTGAACCCTGGTACATTCACCCTAAACCCCTGAACCGCAAACCCCAAACCCTAAACCCCAAACTCAACCCTAAATAAAACCCCAGCCCCTAAAACCTCTGAAGCCCCAACCCCTAATGACCCAAAAATTGCTCTCTGAGGCTTCGCTGCGAAAACAATGTCGCCCTGTGTGGGCACCGACGTGTCGAATGAAAATGATCCAGGGTGCATTGATCATAGGGACCCTCAGGGTGGTAAGGGGGAGGGGGGTTAGGGGACTATACTTCCTTCAATAACCCTTAGTAGGCCTCATTATGGGCATTAAGGCCCCCTACCCCCCCTCCCCCTACCCCCTTAAGGGTCCCTATGAATTGACCTGTGGGGTTTAGGCAGTTCAGGGTTCATGGTCTAGGGGTTTCGGATTTCGGATTTAGGGTTGGTTCATTGCTCTGTAGGGCTTAAGGGTTTAGGGTTCGTGGTTTAGGGCCAGGGTTCAGGGGTTTCGGGTTTAGGGTTCATTGTGCTAGGGTTTGTGGCTAGGGCTTTAGGGGTTTGGGCTTAAACGGTTTATACAGGTCGGAGAGTTCGCTGCTCCTGGCTGTCAGTACACGAACTTGGTTGGCACCCGACCCTGGCCCTAATCCCTACATCACCTTTCTTCGTCCTCCAACCTGTGCATGAACCCTGCGGGTTTGGACCCCAACCCTGAACCTATAAACACCAAGCCCTACACCCTGAACCTTAAGTCCCAAATCATAAAACCTGAACCTCAAACCCCAACCCCGAAACCTGAACCGTAAACCCGCTCGGCCCTCTTTGGCTGGAAGCCCTGAAACTTCGACACCGAGTGCTGGCCATCAATCCCCAAGAATTTTAAGTCGCAGCCAGGGCTCTAGCCACCAGTGACCCAAAACCCTAAGCCCATGAACACCAAACCACAAACTTTGAGCCTTGAGCCCTGAATCCACCCTTCGCCGCAGCAGGCCTTAGATCCAGGAAACCCTGCCTGGCATGACTAAACCCTAAACCCCCAGGGCTCCCACAAGGGTTTCTTTTTCATAATAGGGTCCGAAGGGTTCCTTCGTAGCTGGGCACTTTACACGTTTTTGGGTAATACTATCCACTATAAAACTAAAAGTGTACACTTTCGGGGGCTTATGAACTCAGCAACTAAGGTTCCTAGCAGGGCAGCTTCGAGAAAGAATTTGCTCAGTTGGAAGCCGAGACTCTGAACTTGAACTGGAAGTGTTTAGGGTTCAAGATTCAGGGCTTCTTGGTTTTATATAGGTTTTATAGGGTGTAGAGGGCTTGTAGAGCTTATGGGGTTTAGGGTTCATAGTAGGTCTCGGGACAGAAAGGCGAAACTGAGTCCCTGGCAACTGCAGCCGCCGATCTGATGGCTCCCGGAACACCAAGCTGGGTTTAGGCTTATAGGGTTCAGGGCCGTGAACCCTAAACCCTAAACCCTAAACGTCCTAAAGCCTAAATCCCCAAAACCCAGTAGGCTTAAACCCTAAACGTCCCAAAGCCTAAATCCCCAAAACCAGAATAGGCTTAAACCCCAAACGTCCCAAAGCCTAAATCCCCAAAACCCTAATAGGTCTGCAAAATGCAGGAACGGAAGCTAGTTAGAAGCCGACTTGGGCAGGCGTACAAAGAAGGCCGCCATTCTAACCTAAAACAACCTTATAATAGGAACCCTAAACCCCAAACCCTAAACCCTAAACCCCAAACCCTAAACCCTAAACCCTAAACCCCAAACCCTAAACCCCAAACCCCAAACCCTAAACCCTAAACCTTAAACCCTAAACCCTAAACCCCAAACCCCAAACCCTAAACCCTAAATCTTAAACCCCAGAACCCTGGTTCAGAGCGGCGCGAAGTCCTGCAAACAGACCCTGAAGCCTCCCAGAGCCCTCGAAGCCCTACAGTTTAAGCCCTGATGGGAGTTTCCGAAAATTAGGGGGTGCCTTTAAAGGGATCCTTTAAGGGTTCCTTAAAGGGATCTATATAATGGATTCTATAAAGGGTTTAGGGTTTAGAGTTTCCGAAAATTAGGGTTGCTTTAAGGGCTCCTATAAGGGATCTATAGGGTTTAGGGTTTAGGAGTTTCCCAAAATTAGTGGTACCTGATTTTGGGGTCCTTATAATAAGGATCCTACTATAATCGTGTCCCCGATTTTCGGAAACTCCCTGATCAACAATAAGTTTACCTCACTGTTTGTGCCTGCCGACCCGACAGTTGAACAAAGGTGTCGGAAGAGTTGTCCAATATTTTCCCTGGGGTTCACTGATTGTTACTATAGAAGAATCCCAAACCCAAAAGCCCCCTATAGCAACCCGATAGATCTAGAGAATCCTTCTAGCAGCCCCCCCCAGCACCCTCAGCCGACCCTCGATCATATGCGGCACATGAGCTCTGCTGATGATGGCGAGTGCTCAGGAGGTTCGCAAGAGGTGTTTAATACAGGGGACTGAAGAATCAGAATAAAGTTCGCCGGTTGGTAAACAATCCTAAACCCTAAACCTTAAGTGAAAAAATCCTAAACCCTAAACCCTAAGCAAAAAGGGTTCCTAAGCCCTAAACCCTAAAGGTATTTGTCGGGCCTGGATTCTGGGCTCTGGGCTTTGGCGTTTCGAATTGTGGGTTTACCTGAGGATCCAAAAACCTATTGCTTTAAGGGTTATACCCTCTAACTAAGGGGTCATAACCTACCATTTCGTAGGGGAGGGGATACAGGTAGTCTTTGGAACCTTGGATTTCGTGTCTTGGGGTGGATGTGCGGGGGACGTATGACTCATAGGCTTACCACATGCTAGCTACTTCCAGGGATCTGCAAAGGTGACTAAAATGGTGTTACGATCAGGGCTACTCTGAGCGGGTGAATCCGTCCTCGACCCTATACCTTAAGACCCTAAACCCTAAAACCCTAAACCCTAAACCTTAAAACCTAAAGCCCCTAAACCCTGAAGCCCTAAAGCCCTAAACCTTAAAACCCTAAACCTTAAAACCTAAAACCCCTAAACCCTGAAGCCCTAAAGCCCTAAACCTTAAAACCTAAAACCCCTAAACCCTAAAACCCTAAACTTTAAAACGTTAAACCCCAAGAGCTGATAGAATTCAGTGCTTTGAGGATCTGCGTTTGGGGCCTCAGAGGTGCGCTGTTTCAAGTTCGAGTTTCAGGGTGCGGAGATTCCTAGCAGGGTTTAGGGACGTTTAGGGTTTAGGGTTTAGGTTGGGTGTTCGGGCTTGGGGTTAAAGGCTTCAATGGTAAGGCGAACCAAAATACGAGCAGATACGGGATAGTTGTTCGAGTTGTGTTGATAGAGTAGCAGTAGCAATAGCAGTGGCAGCAGGAGTATGTAGCAGTGGCAGTGCCAATAGCGGAGTGAGTCGTAGTAGGAGTAGTAGTAGTAGTAGGAGTAGTAGTAGTAGTAGTAGTAATAGTAGTAGTAGTAGTAGTAGTAGTAGTAGCAGGAGTAGTAGTAGTAGTAGTAGTCATAGTAGTAGTAGTCGTAGTAGTAGTAGTAGTGGTAGTGGTAGTAGCAGTAGTAGTAGCAGCAGTAGCAGCAGTAGTAGTAGCAGTAGCAGTAGTAGTGGTTGGTGTGGCGTTGTCGTCGTCGTCGTAGTCGGTAGTCGGTGTGGCAGTGGCAGTGGCAGTGGCCGCAGCAGTAGCAGCGGGAGGAGAAAGAGTAGTAGTAGTAGTAGTAGTGGTAGTAGTAGCAGTAGTCCTGTTAAAGAAAGAACCTCCAAAGACTGCTGTCGGTCAAAAGCTTAGCGGAGAACTGCGACGGACTATGTCGAGTTTAGAGCCCTGAAAGCCGCCTAAGCCTTGCTCAGCCTGAAACTCTAAGCCCTAAAATTAGGGGCACCTTATGTTGGAGTCCTTATAATAAGGATCCTACTATTTTTAGGGTGTTCTATTCGGATCCCATATGTTCGGAAACTACCATACTCAAACCCCTAGACCCCTGACCCCCCAAACCCCCAGACCCTAAACCCTGAACTCCTAAACCGTGAACCATAGGTAGGGCTGAAACCGATGTGCCGACTCGCACAAGGAGGAAGGTGGACCAGGCTTGGTCGAGCTGCCTGGCCTAGTATTGCCAGAGTATGGGAGTTTCCGAAAATTAGGGGCACCTTATGTTGGGGTCCTTATAATAAGGATCCTTCTATTTATAGGGTACTCTATTCGGATCCCATATGTTCGGAAACTGCCATATTACACGAGTAATAGGGTTTAGTACATTTACGGCCTGCAAGGCTCCGATAATTAGAATAGAGCGTTTGGGGTGTTAATCCAAGATAGCTTTTAGTGCCCAGGGGCCTTAACATGAATACCAACGCTATGGTTCTGGGGTATATTGTAGTAGAACTTCCTTGTAATGATAATAAGGAACCGTGTTCGGTGTAACTTTTAGAGGTTTCTGGGTTTCGGGAATGCGGATCGACGGTTGAGGGGTTCGCTTCTTGTTTGGAATAAAGGGCTGGGGTTAAGGGCTGTGGCCTTGAGCTTTGCAGGGTTCCCAAGGACATGCAGCCCGAAAGTCCTAATGTCTCCATTCATCCGCGAGCTCGAAACTCCCTAAACTATAATCCCCAAACCCGAATCCAACCCTGATCGCAAAACACTCCCAAAGGCCAAAATTATCTGCTGGAGTTCGGTCGTCGTGAGGTTGCTCCCAGCATTGCCAACTGCTCGATGTATTAGGGCTGAACCATGTTACACCTTACCCCGAAACCCTAAGCACTATACCGTCAAACCCCAAACCCGAAGCGTCATGACCTGCTAGTCTGCAGGGTTTGGAGGGTTTAGTAGGTCTTCTGTTCAGTTCTGGGCGTTTGCCATAGCCGGGTCTTTAGAGTTTAATGGAGGAGCCTGAGTAGTTGCCAGGGTTAGTATTGATGTTTCCATAGTACAATATACACCCCAAAACTCTATTCTAACTATATTGAAGCGCTATCCACTAAGCACTACACCCGAAACTCTAAACTCCAAACCCTAAACGCCCCTAAACTCTAAGCCCTAAACTGCACTCTATTCTGATTATTAAAGCCCCTTTCCTGTAACTGTTGGGCATCCCTGTCGGTGCGTTATCCTTCCTTGAGGGCCCAAGTGCCCAAATAGTAGGTTTTTAGGGTTTGGGTGTAGGTTTAGGGTTTATAGGGTGTAGTGTCTTAGGTCCCAAACACAATCGTCTGAACGGTGTTCCGTATCTACAAACCTACTATTTGGGTACTTGGACCCTCTGGGGTTCCTTTGAGTTTGCGAGTTCGAGGCATCGGGGCAAGGATTTCATGAAGGCACAAAGAAGGCTTTGTAGGGTTTACGGATTTAGGGCTGTAGGTTTAAGGTGTTTAATTAGGGGTTTCATGAAGGCACCAAGAAGGCTTTGTGAGATTTAGGGTTGGGATTTTTTCGGGATTTCATGAAGAAGGCGTTGCAGGATTCCGCACTATTCTTGTGGGCGGGAGCTTGTTTCGCTTCGTTGTGGGCTTTTCCCACACGCGAAATACAATACTTTAGGGTTGCAACCAGTTTTATGGGGGTTTCCGATACTGGGGGACCCTAATAAGCACCCTAAATAATGGGACCCGTATTATAAAGACCCCAAAAGAAGGTGCGACTATTTTTTGTCGGAAACTCCCGTATTTTCGTCACCTTAAGCAATCTTTACCCTTGCCTCAGAGCAGAATAAAAGCTTTCTCAAAGGGGCCAGAAAGACCACACAACCCATTGAGAGCACATGCTGTTTTATGTTTTGGAGTGTTGGGGCTTTGGCGCTTTCAGGTTTAGGGTTTTGGCGTTCATGGGTTTGGGGGTTTGAGGATTTTCGGATTGTGTTACAGGGTTTAGGGTGGGTGTTCTGGAATGCCCTGTAGGAGAACCCTGTTTCGCAAAAGGTATCAGGTCCTTTGTTTGGTAGTTTCTCCCAACAGCTCCATGTACCTACTGTATACTGTTTACTTTGGCGTTGAAGCGGTTCCTGTGCTGCATCTTTGGTGTGAACGTATGGACTGTTCTGGACCACAAACCCTAAACCGCAAGTTGCAAACCCGAAGTGTTAAACCCTACAAAGGTCCCGAATTTTGAGTCAGACATGGAGCATTTGGGTTTGGGCCCTTCATGTTCTCCAGCGCCACTTGTTTGCTGTGGCGGGATGTGCTGTCGGTGCACACATTGGTTTAGAGGGTTTAGATCTTATCGGCCTGTGGGTTCTTGAAGGGTTTCTGTAAGGGGTGTGTAAAGGATTTAGGAATTACTTGTGGCTCCACGAACCTTGCCTTTGTGTTATGCCTTCTTCCCCACACTTATAGGGAGTCACAACCTACCATTCGGGTAATTTTTGTGGTTCCGGGCAACGGTACGTCTGCTACGGCGACAAACTCCTGACTGAGTCGGGGGTGCAGGGCGGTGCATAATGACTGGTGGAGCCAAGGTCCGTTCCTCCTGGAAAGCAGAATGTGCTGCTAAAGTCTTCTTAGCCTCAACTCCCACAGTATTTCTTCCGTGTTTATATGTGGATGCCTCGAGAAGGCGTATTATATGTGGATGCCTCGAGAAGGCGTATTAATACCATCACTCAAGACTCGAGGACCTTAGGATCGTTTCAAGGCATTTTCTTGATAACGGACTTACCAGCAAATGCTACGATTAATGCCGGTTCTGTCCACCAGTCAGCGCAGTCTAACTAAGAATCGGGAAGGTTTCGCAAGGGTTTTTGCAAATGGCTCTCAAGAGGGTTTCGAAATTTGGTATGTCGCGCAGTACGCTTGTTGTCGAAGCGCTTCAACAGTATGCAGCAGCGGCTACACCCACACTGCACAGTTGTACCTTCTACACCTGAAGTCCTGAACCCACGTGAAGCCATGTCAATGTGATTGACGCAGAGGCAAACACCGTATTCGCGAGAAGTCGCCAGCTTCGGAAGTCCTGGCAAGCATTCCTGTGTGATGCTTCTACATCTATAAACGGACACCCATACACCTCAAATCGTTTCAATAGCGCGCTTCCTGTGCATTTGTTCACAAGTTCAAGCTCTGGAGTTGGGACTGTACTGGACGAAGTTCTTGTCGTTTGCCTGTTATCGTCTTGGTTGGTGGAAACTCCTCCCCTCCCGCCCCGTGGTGTGGTGCAGGTGGCCAGTGTGGTGTGGTTCGCCTGGTGGTCGTGGGGCATACGACGGCATATGATTGGGAGGGGGGGTGGGGGGGGTGGGGGGCTTCGGCTAACCGGGAACTGGGTCGTGTCTATAATTTGCGGTATCTCCTGATTTTTTTCGGGACACTGTTGACAGAATTCATCCAGTGCAGTCGAGGTCGTCGGTACTCCGAGCATCATCATGATAGGAGCTATGAAGTGCGATTCCACGTGTTGGCCAGGCCGAAGTCTGAGATTAAAATGCCTCAAATTGAGGTCCTATATTGTTTAAGCTAGGTCGGCCTAGTTGCCCTGCAAATTTTTAACATTAAACAACGCATGTTCCTTTAGGTTCCTCTCCGGTGCCTGGCTGTCAAGCGCACCGCTTCTCCGAAGCCAACTGGTCGGACACGCGGAACGGGTTCATCCTAGCAGGAACTAGCAGTTTTAAAAAACCTAATTACCTTGTTCAGAGACATCAAACTAAGGGTACTTGATCTACTGCTTGATTTAGTAAGGGCTGTAGAGGGTTAGTTTCAGGGGTCAGGGCGCGGAAAGTTTGCGGTGTTGATTTAGGATGGTTTAGGGTTTCACCAGATGTGGGGGCAAAAGCAAGTTTTGTTAGGTCAGGTGTTAGCATGTTCAACAACAGCAGGAAGGGCCTTTGCTACTTGCTGTCTTCCTTAGTGGATGCAATCTGACCCTCCGCTAGTATAGCAAAAAGTTGTTTTCTGATCTGGCTCGTAGTTGCCTGAGGAGTACTCAGCTATCCTGCAAGGGAAGCGCATCCTTTACAGGTTCCTACTTACTTATGATGTTTTATGATCTGCGCTCAGAGTTCCATTTTGGGGTTAGGGTTTGGAGATTTCGAAGCCCCAAGCCTTGAACTCACGCTTTCCTTCCAGAAAGATCAGATCCTCAAGCCCGAGCATCGAACCCAACATCCTATTTTCTAATCTCTAGACCATGTAGGTGGGACACTGCTTGGCAGTCGGAGCCATCGCTACAAGAAGCTGGCCTGTTGTACTTTCAGCAGCCGGGACTCGTTTTGGACATGTTTTGGTCTTTGTAATGATTCCTGTATGGGGTCCTGTGAGATTTAAAATAAGGTTTCCTATCAGGGTTCTATAAGGGTGTCATTGTTTAAGGACATACGTAGGGGTGTAGAGTACGTAGGAGCGTAGGGTTGCGGCACGGAGGCTTGTGGGAGCAGGGCTTGCTTCAAGGTTGACGACTGTTGCATGAGGGTTGTGAGATTGAAGTTTGAGGTTGTAGGGGTGTGCGGCATAAGTTTTGGGGATTCGTGGTGTGGGGTGTAGTTTGGGTTCAGAGCTCTTAGGATTTTAAAGACATTGGTGTGAGGTTTGGGAGTACGAGTACGCGGCTTGGTGTCTCGCGTCCTGTCCCAGCTTCATGTAGAAGTAAACTCAACTTGACTCACTTGTTCGAATGTGACTGGCTTGGATGTGGGCTTCGCGAAGAAAAAGGCGAGAACACTACTGAAGTTTGCGTGTGTGTGTGTGTGCATGTGTAAGTGTCTGTCTGTGTGTGCGGACCCACACCGTCGCTGCTTTGAGTGTGTAGTATATAGCAGGACAAAAACATGGAATCACATTCTTCAGGCAGTGCAAGCCACTGGCAGAGCCAGAGTCTGCGCCGGTGGCGTGTCGGTGGAATGACGAACTTCAGGAAGTGCAAGCCAGCCTCACAGAGGAGGAGATGGGGACGCAGAAGGACCTTCGCCTCTGAACAGTGTCCAAGAATGAGGTCGGTCGCTACGTTCCGTTCGTGGAGGTGGACATCACGGACCCGGTCAGCATGGTCAATGCGACTGAACCAGTCATCCACCTGCTGAGCAACCAGCAGTGTCACAGGGTGTGGTGGACAGACAGCTCGATGATCCGCGAGCCCAGCGAAGCCTAACATAGGGGCCTTAGTGATTAGGATCGGGTTTTGGGGCCCATTATACTATAATCATGATAAGGAACCCCTCCAATAGTATTGGTAATTATTTAGGCCCCTATAGTACTGTCGGAGTCACTATCCGGGCTCAGGCCCGGTTACCCAAAGCGACAGGCCTGCTGCGCAAGACGTACAATGACAACAAATCATATCGTGATTGTCCATTGGCATACTTTAACTCCTGCAATACATGGCAAGAATGATGCAAACATGCAGTTTCCACTCCCGTGCATTCAACCCTCGGAAACCCTAGCAACAGCCTCCTAAAAGCCTTATTTGCCACGACATGCCTGCCCTATAAACCTCAAAACTTGCAACCCTACGACCCCTATCTATACTGACTATGTAACTATCTATATATATATATACATATACACACACATATATATATATATATGTATGCAGTTGACGTTGATGACCATCGCCCTTGGCACGTGTAAAAACCCCTTAAAGCTCCCCGAATCTAAACCTTGCGAACCTCCGAATTGTAAACCGAGCTCCCTACGATGGTTTCCCTGCAATACGGGTCCATAGAAAGACCTAAACCCTAAAGCCTATGTGCCCTAAACCGTTGTTTGGGGTCTAAGTAAGCCCTGAACTCCCTGCAGAAGCCCACTGTCGGGGCCATCATTGGAATGGGGTTTTGGGGGGCATTATACTATAATTATAACAAGGAACCACCAAAATAGTATCGGAAATTATTGAGGCCCCTATATCATGACCTTGGCAAGGCTTGTTGCGATGCTGCCGAGTGCCAGGAGCTGTCAGGGGCAGCTACTGTTAAATTACATACATACGTAGTAGATATGTATATATATATATATATATATTATATAAATATCCACATATGTTTATGTATGTATGTATGTATGTATGATTATGTATGTATGTATGATTATGTATGTATGTATGATTGTGTATGTATGTATGTATGTATATATGTATGTATGTGCATCCAAACACACTGTTACATATGAGTTATATATACTCCTGGTTGAGCTGTGATAAGTGATAAGTATATTTCATGCAACAGCACGACGTCAACTGCCAAGAGAGCAGTTGTGTCCCAATGGCAGTCATTCAGATTAACTAACATGCATGCCGATGCGTGTTGCAATGCGCACACACGACACGCATGCACGCAAAGACCTGCACAAACAGGCACGTGCATGGAGGGTCCCATGTCTGCGTGCCTAGATAAAGACGAGAAGTATGTGCAAGTAGAATCCGAGGTTACGTGTTCATTCCTGGCTTGCCCGGCTAATTACCACAACTGGCCACACAATAGCTAAAAGCGAGCTTGACTTGAAGCTGAGAAATCGCGGCGGGTGACGCCTTTGCCAACAGTGCAACTAGATCCCAGGTCATGCTCGACGGCTCCGTGCGATAGTGCCAGCTCTCAAATATGTAAGTATTGAAGGTGAATCTGAAACAGTTATGTGCCAGACCTGTTGCGACCTCGTGTTGGATTCAGAACCCCTATATCCTAAACCCTAAGCCCCAAACCCAGAACACCTACACATGCAGGAAGCAGTCTTAGCTGTGGTTGCCAAGCACGGGGACGATCCGGCTGTGCACGACTGGGCCCAGGAGATCTGATGCTTGCAGCTTAATATAGGGGCCTTAATAATAAGAATAGGGTTTTGGGCTATCTTATACTATAATTATAACAAGGAACCCCCACAATAGTATAGGTAG
The DNA here is from genome assembly GCA_003297005.1 of Symbiodinium sp. clade A Y106. Classification (NCBI taxonomy): domain Eukaryota; class Dinophyceae; order Suessiales; family Symbiodiniaceae; genus Symbiodinium; species Symbiodinium sp. clade A. Next base: position 54,087 of record BGNK01002831.1, read on the forward strand.
CAGAAACCAGATTCACGTCACCGTGCGTGGATCAAGGCAAAGCAGCATTCGAGTGTAGGTAATTCTTAAGGCCCCTATATTAGCGTACCTCTAGCCCTGTGCGTAGCTCAAGCCCATGTGACGGGGTAACCGGGTCGTCGGTAGTGTACTAGGTATCGATGTGGGATATTGTTGAATTTTCCTTACCTTATGATTTTTTAAAATAGAGCCCTAATTACCAAGCAATTTGGGGGACTGTTGATATCGACACGTAGTATAAGGTTTCAAGACGGCTCAATGGTACCTGGGCTACTTGCTTGTAGGAGTACCAGACCCAACCCTACTTGCATGGCATGTTGTTTTTTGGAAACCTACTGGACGCTGTAAAACCTTCCTTGCGGGGGCTCCTTATTGTGATATTTTTGTACAAAGCCTCGAAATGGTATTTTAGTTCAGGTCCATGTGAGGCCTAGGGCATGAAGAAAAAACCCTCAGACAACACAAGAACCCCATACCCAAACTTCGAAAGTGGTTGAATCACGCGTTTTACTCCTGCACAGGCACTGTATGATAAGATACAATAAGTGTGTTACGTGTAATAACAAAAATATCCCCCAAAACTCTACAGTAGAAGCCAGAGAGTTGGAACATCATTAGTCTCATGCCCTTAAAGTAAAGTATAGGAATCCCAGCATGAATCGTCCTAGATCTATGTTCCAACTTTCTAGGGTTCACTATACTCCAATTCAGTAAGCCACCTACCCTGGGCATCAAAACAGCCCAAAAGCCTTATATAGTATGGTCTTTGGGCCCAAAAGCCTTAATATATGAGTCCTTAGATTCCTAGGGCTATATCGAACCCAAGACTGTTGAGGAGTGCAGCCAAAAGGATTCCCTCGCAGCCGGCTTCCGTCTTCGGCTCTACGCGCGCTACGCCAAGGCCGTACGGTAGGGCTGAGCCGCGTCGTGTAAGCGTCCTATATCTGTTTAGATATATACATATAGACAGACAGATATACCGATATACCTATACATTGAGTTGTATACCTTTCTATATGCCTGTCTATCTGTCGATGTATCCATCATGTGTGTATATGTATATGTATATAAATATGTATATGCATCTGTATATGTATATGTGCATATTTATATGTATATGTATATGTACATGTATATGTACATGTACATGTACATGTAGACGTATATGTGTCCGCATCTGTATGTGTACTTTAAATGTATATGTATATGCATATGTGCGTGTGTGTGTGTGTATGAGTACGTGTCTGTGTATGTGTCTGTGTATGCGTATGTGTTCGTGTACGTGTATGTGTATGTGTATGTTTATATGTATATGTACCTTGTCTATGTATATGTTAGTATATATGTATATATGTACATGTATACGCATGTTCATGTGCATGTGTATGTCTATGTATATGTATATGCATATGCATATTTATATGTATGTGTACATGTACATGTATATGTATATGTAGACGTAGATGTAGATATGTATAGTGTATGTTCATATGTATATGTATATGTAGATGTATATTGTATATTGTATGTACGCCTCTATCCATCGTTATATATATATATACATATATATATATAGAGAGAGAGGGGTTGCTAGAGGTGTTCTGTAAGTGCACTAGTAGGGCTCAGGGCTTTTGGGGTTGTCAAGGACTTGAAGCTTTCAGGGATCAGGGCATTTGACGTACCAGGATTTTTGGGCTTTACATAGGGTATTGACAGTATTGAAGGCTTTTGGGCTTTAAGGGCCCTTATGGAAGCCTTCCGGAAGCCCGTCTAGAATCCCGGATAAACCACACGCATAGAAGCCGCCTCTTGCAGAACCCTTTACCCAGAGGGTATATATATATATATTATTATATATATATATACTTTGCGGACCTCATTCTACAATGGTAGTCTATATGGACCCTCTTGGTTCGTGCTTGAACCCTAAACCCCAAACCACAGGATCCGGGCAGCGAGGCTGTTGTGGCTTGGAGGTCTCTGCAACTCTCTGCAGAGGCGGCTGTGCTCTCAGGCCCCCATGTAGAAGGCTTTAGGGTTTAGCGTTTAGGGGCCTTAATAATTACCTATAATATTCTGAGGGTTCCTTATTAAATAGTTGTAGTATAATGGGCCCCAAATCCCTATTCTAATTATTAAGGCCCCTTTTTTAGGGGGGTTGAGGGTGAGTAGGGGAAGTTTGGGATGCACGGTTTTGGGGGAGTTAGGCTGTTTAGGTAGGGTTCAAGGTTTTAGGCCTTTGGGCCTCAAGGGCTGTAAGGCTTTGGGTTTCAGGGCTTCTGAGGTTTAGGGGATTAGGGCTATAGGCTTCCAGAGCTTAAAACAACATATTGTGAATACAAGGATTGTGCAGTTTGGGTTCGTGGTCCCCTACAACCAGAGATTCCAGAAACACCTTCTAAGCTTCATGGTGGATCCTAAACCCTGAAGCCCCTACCTTTAAATCTTAAAATCATGATCTGCATTTTGACTCTGAGACCCTGTTTAAGTCTTCGGGAGGTCGTATGACGCTGTGTACCTAAAGGTTTTGGTACATCTGACTTGCGTGACCTGTACGGGTGACATTTTGGGCTAGGTATCGATTTGGGATAGTTTCTAATTTGCCTTATTGTTTAATATTGTTGAATATATAGAGCCCTAATTAGCAATAATTTGGGGCACTGTTAAAATTGACACCTAGTGCAGGGTTTGCTTGGAGGGTCCAGTGCAGCTTATGCTTTCCGTAGGGTTTAGGGTTTAGGGATAGGGCTCGTGCCGCAGGTTTGATCTGATTTGCGCAGGGCGCCAAGGACTTACATGTCAATGCTTAAGGCTTATGACCCCCCAGTACATCCAAATCCCCTAAACCAGACCCAGTAGCCTAGACCCTGAGCCCCAAATCGCGTGGGTTTATGTTTGGAATCACCCAACCTCTCCAGCCTATAGTGAACCCCAGAAAGTTGGAACATAGAATTAGGATGATTCATGCTAGGATACCCTATACTTTAGGGGCATAAGGCTAATGATGTTCCAGCTTTCTGGCTTCTGCTGTAGAAGTCCCGAACCTTTGAGGCCTAAACGCAATCCCACGCCAAAGCAGTCTCGAAGCCGCCAAAACTACGGAAGCCCCAACCCTAAGCCAAACTGGAGCCTGATACACAACCCTGTAGTCGCCTTGTTTGTTTGTTTTTTTTGCGCGGTCCTACAGCCTAAACCGAAATGAAAGGGAGCATGATACAGCACTCCTAAGTTGTAGGATCCTGTTGTTCTTGTTTGGGGGTGGGAGCCCGAGTTTCCTGAAATCCGCTGCTATGAATCACTTCGCAGGGGAGCGGCTGCCTCCAGAAGCACTGAGCTTGATCGACGCCTCAAGGTGCTGGGGTTCATTTCTTTCAACGATTCAGGGTCTTTGGATTGGGGTTTAGGGTTTAGGGTTTAGGGGGCTTCTTGGTGTTACGGGTTGAAAGTTGTGGCTTCGACGACAAGTGTTACATCGCAGTATGTACGAGTTCGTTGAACCTGGGGATGTAGCCCCAAAGGCTTCCTGTAGCCCCAAAGGCTTCCCTAAGTACCGAAAAAAGTAGAAAAACCTTAAACCCTAAACCCAACTACTATCATGGTTTGGGAAAGTATGTGCCATACAGATATTCAGGACCCCCTTGGGGTTGTGGAGGTTTTAGAGTCGAGGGTTCAGGGCTAGGGTTCAGGGTTTAGTTGAGGGCTGCGGTTTCAAGGGCTTAAGAGGGCCTCTCAGGTTTTTATGGGATTTGGGGTTTAGGGTTTGGGGTTTAGGGTTTAGGGTTCAGGGGCAGTCTTGGGTCGAGGACTTGTGGATAGCGATTTGAGATTTCATTCGTGCTAGATAAGCGACTGGCGAGTCCTTCATGGCTTCGTGTTTCCGCATCCGGCAGCTAGACTCGAGGAAATCAACAGTGCCAGTGCATAACAATGATACCTTCGTACATCGTCAAAATTCTTTCAACATGAGTGACCACATGCCTTTATGTTGCTGGTTGGCTTCTGGCTGTCACTCACACTCCATCTCTCTCTATATTTTATGTATGTGTTTATGTATGCATGCATGTATATATGTATGCATGTTTGTTTGCATAATCTGTACGCGTGTATACTACATCACGCACCAACTTCGGCCTTGACACATAAAGAGCATCGGGTTTAGGTTGACCGGAGGCTGTGGCCACAGCTGCTCGCCCGTCGTGCCGTCCTTGCTGCGGCTGCGTTGATTCACGCGGCGCCACGCTTCTGCGCGGACTCGGATGAGGCTTCACTATCTGAAGCAGTTAGGAGTTGGCCGTTGCAGAGTTAGTGTGGAGGGTTTTCTGTCTAGGGTTTCCCGTTTGGGCTTGTAATTACGGGGCAGCGAGCTCAACGTGGCATGCGGTGAGCGTGTACTTGTGGTCCGTTCAGTGGTTTCGCTTGGTGACTTTGCAGGTCCGGGTTGGGAGGCTTGGAAACCGTAACATAACCCTTCAGCTTCAAATCCTGTGAAAGGAAAAGGCATGAACTCCAATTAAACCCTGCCGCCTGAGGCCTTAGGCCACCCTTGCCGGCCATAGAAGAAGCCAGCATGCCCTTGCGCACCACGAATGCGACATATGACGAACGACGAGGTGCAGTTCGTGTTCATGATCCTATGTCGGTTTTGAGCCGGGGAACGATCAGAATCACGCTCTTCCATCTGAACGGCGACGAAGTGCGAGGACTGATGATGTCCAGACTTTTGTGGACGGTTTTTTGCTGTCATGACTTTGTCGCCGCAGGTCTCGGCGCGCACATTCGTTGCTCGGTTATGGCCACCTGAAGGATATACGCCACTTTAAAATTTGGATCAGCGAACTTGTTGCATGGATTCCTGCCGGCTAGTTCGTGCTCTGATGCATTGCTGTTTGCCCTTGCATGCATTCCGCTCCAAGAGCAGGGAGGCACCCCAGTTGGCGTTTCTATAGGGACCCGAAGCCCCGAGGCCTTAAACCCTCAATCACAACCCATAGGCCCCATCGTAGTTCCTTTTTGGAGTTCATATTTAGAATCCTATAAACCCTATAAGGTGATCCCAAAAAGGAACTACTATGGGGCCTATGTGTAAGCCTTACATCCTTATAAACAATCAATCTTAGATTCGGCAGGAGGCGTCTAGCGCTATAGGTGACCTTGTAGCCTCAATGCAAAAGCATGACAGGTTACGGCCCTGGCGAACGCGATGCTGAAGGGCGGTTCGCAAGCCGAGGTGCCTTCATGGAGAAAGATGAGGGATTGTTTGCTGAGGGAGGGGTGTGGGGGATGTGTGAAGGTAGGAGCTCGGGTTTTGGGCCACTGGGTCTGAGTCATGCTTCAGAACCTTCCTTGAACACGAAAAATTAGACCCTACAACCTGAGAACCTCCACCAAACTTGTTGAAACTCATGCAAGATTGTTCTTTCTGCCGGCCGAGTCAATCCAAATACCTTTTTTGTCAAGCCATATATAGCTTCAAGCCCTTAGCACTCTGTAGAGCCGCAAACCTTCAGCCCTGTGCCAGCCCAAAGCCCCTCCACACCCCAAGCCGCTGAACAAAAAAGTTCTTTACGTGACGCACCAAACGACCCTTAAGAGTTGCTATACCATCATAACATGAATCCCTACATGGTAATTGAACCCTTAAACCATCTTAAGCCCTTTTAGGCTACATGTCGCCCTTCAGGTAGACCCCAAACTTGAAGCCTCAGGCCAGCCCTAGACCCTAAGCATCTCAAACAAGAGTGTTCATAGAGCACGAAAAAATCTTTGGGCCCTTTGGAACACAGCAGTTCAAAGAACTCATACAGTTAAAACTAGTAACTCGCTTAGAACCCTTACGAGCCTCCAAAACTCCCACTTTCTTTGATTTGCGGCTTTGAAATTCTTTTCAACAGGCAGAAACCCCCAAGACCTGAGCCCTAAACCTTGCAACCAAAGCCACAAAGCTTGAAGCCGTCTTAACCCTAAATCCCCTAGCACCCTTAAAGCAATCCCCAAAAACTGTGATATCACCCTAGGCTCGAGCCGCCTGTGGCATTCCTGAAGCCTAAACCCTCAACCTAAACTTTACACCCCAATAAACTTTAAAATCCTTAAACATCCCTAAACCCTAAACCCTTAACCTAAACTCTACACCCTTACAGCCTTTATTTAAGCCCTACACCCTACATTCTAATGAAGCCCTACAGCCTACACTATTCTTATGCTTATTCTTATTATTGTTCTTTTTCTTATCTTTCTTCTTCAGTTGTTGCTATTATTATTATTCTGATTATTCTTACTAGGCCCGAGCCGCCTGTGGCATCCTCGAAGCCCTGCGTGGGCCGTCGGCCTCCGCGCTGCTCGCGGCGCTCTGCTCTCGGCAACCACTGCATCTTCTGGAGCGTCTCCTCTTGGGGTTTTGGGCTTCGGGGTTTAGGTTTTATAGGGTTTAGTTTATAGGTTTAATTAGGGTTTGGGGTCTTCTCTAGGATTGTAGGGTTTAGGCTTCTCCTCTCGGGTTTTGGGGTTTGGGGTTTAGGGTTTGGATTAATAGGGATTCCATATAAAGGATTCGATGCATCTTCCGGAGCTTCTTTTTTAGGGTTTAGGGCTTTCGGGTTTGGGGTTTTTAGGGTGGAGCTTCTCCTCTGCCTTTAGGGGTTTAAGGCTTATGGGGTTGATAGGGTCTAGGGTTCTTGTAATGTATATATATATATATCATAGTATATACATATATATATATATATTGATGTCTTCTGGAGCTTTTGTCTTTGAATGAATAGGGGTACTGGATTTTGAGGGATTTAGGGTTTGAGGCGTTCATCTTCGAGTCCTCTCGTTTTAGTAAATATTGGTGTAATGAGCTTGTAAATCAGAATCATGTTTAAGGTGCTATGTAGCTAGGGCTGCTTTACAGATTCCGTTACGGGTTCCTGTATGTGTTTCGTTTTGAAGGGTGCCCATAGGGTTCCTTCAGGATTTTAGCGATCTGGGGCCTGTGAAGGTTCAATTCTGAGGGTATGGGGTTTACCTACAGTCTCCGTTGTAGTTCCTTGGGTTAACCAGTTTTTCTGTCAGGATCGCATATTACATATTTGGTAAACCCAAAAGGCAATTACAAAGGAGACTATAGGTAGGTTTAATGTTCCGGCATCAGGGTCTTTAGAGTCAATTCAGGATTTTAAACTATGCCTGAGGTATTGAGTGTCTTGCTTTTTAAGCAGAGCCCGATACGGTCACTCCTCGTAGAAGGCACCCTTACAGTCACCCAATACCTATAGTCTCCATGGTAGTTCCTTTTTGGGGTTACCCTTAAGGATCCCGACTTTTATTCTATTTGGTTAAGCCAAAAGAGGAACTACAATGGAGACTATAGGTAGAGTCTCAAGCCGGAAAATTTCCCAACCCCTAAAACCCTAAACCCCGAACCTTAAGCTTAAGCCCCCAAAGGCCCAAAGCAGAACACCCATCACACCACAGGAGGGCTTGCCGGCCCCTGCGCAGGATTTTCACAAGGTGAAAATTTGTGTCTCAGTGTTCGGGCTTCGGGGGAGGCCTAGGTTATCACAGGGGGTTCAGGGTTTAGGGTTGAGGACCCTAAACCCTAAACTTCAGGCTTGTGTCGCCCAAAGGTTCTTTTTGGTGGTGGGGCTCAGGGTGTGGATGGCTTCGCCACTGCGTGAAGCCTCTCGGGTGTCGGAGTGTTGGGGTTCCTCCTTAGTCTCAATAATGTGTCGAGCTAGGGGTGAAAGTCTTACTTCGTTTGTGAAGTGGGGTTTTCTGAATGACTAGTATATACACTCACCAATATTCATACAGAGCGAAATAACCCATCATCAGATCCTTAATACGAGCCCTCAGTCATGTAACCTTGGAAGCATGAGCTGAACTTTGGCCAGCATGCTGAACCCTCTTGTTTGATCTGATACGTTGGAATTACTCAAATCCTAAACGGATGCACCTTCGAGTGTCAAGTCCACATGTAAATCACTCGTCAACTGATAGGAACCAGGTACCTCAATAGCATATCCTATGACCCTAACCCCGGAAAGCTCAGTCCTGTGACCCTCGACGCCCTGCCCTGTTGGTGGACAGAGACCTGCATTACCTTAAGCATGCTAGTCTGGAGAAGTTGTGGATTATTCCGTTTGTATTTGGATATAACTCATGCATGTTCCTCGTTTTCTAGATCCTGAATGCGGGGCTTGGACCATTCTAAACCCAAAGCCTGTCACCCTAATTAAGCCCTATAGACTCTAGACCCTGAATTCCCCAAGACCCACTATAGAAGTCTTAACGGAACCCTTAGAAGAAACCTGAACGATATGCTAGCACCGTGTTCCGCTCTCGGAGGCCGCTGCATGCCTGGCCCTGCGATATGGGGACCCGATTTAGGGTTTATAGGGTGCAGGGTTTAGGGTGCAGGGGTGCGGGATCAGGGCGACCCGGGTGAAGGGTTTAGGGTTTAGGGCTCCGGAGAAGTTTGGGATTGAGGGTGTAGGGTGTATTGTTTCTTCTACCGACATTCGCACTATTGAGGAGCACAGGGTACCTTGGGGTTCAAACTTTCTGAGCTTCGGGACGAATCTGGTGCGAGAGCGGGTTCTTGCAACTCAGACCCCTACATTGAACCCAAAGAAGCCTTAAACATCCGAACCTCAGCCCCAGCAACCTAATCCCTAAAGCCCTAAACCCTAAACCCTAATCCCTAAATCCCACGAAGCCCCAGCGCCCAAAACCCTAACGCCTTAAAGCTGATCCCTGAGGTGAAAGCCGTGAATCACAAATCCGAGACCCTAACAGTCCTAACCCCTTACTATTCGGGTTTAGGGTTTAGGGTTCCCAGTATGACCCGAACACTAAAGCCCTAGCCTTATAAGCAACAGTGAGGACGAGCCTTAAGAAAAGATGCCTAAAAACCCTAAGCGTTAACCCTAAAGCGCAAAGCATGACTTGAGGCCTAAAGCCCTAATCCCTACACTTGTGTGGTCCATGCACTATGTAAGTGCGCCAAACTTGAAATCCATGTGAAATGCTGGAAGCCCGACAATGTGAATGTAAAAATATAACGAGACATGTGCCAAACATGTGACGGACAATAATGTACTAGTAAAGGGAATGCGTAAAGTGACAAGCCAAACCAGAACAATTGTCCGCTTGAACGTTTTTTTGTTTTCGTGGTTTGCTTTCCTTGTCCCTGCGCAATCTTAGTCCTTGTTAACTACTTGCGTTTGGCAGGCCCATCGCAGTTCGGAGTTTGATTATTTGAGATTTTTTATGGTTTGATCTGTTTCACCGAAGCTGGATCTTTAGATAGGCACGGACGCCATATGTTCGCTTGGATGCAGCAGGAGGAGGCATCACGCTTGTCCTCTGTTGAGGACGCCGCAGAGCTCCGCACTCCGGAGCTGGCAGCCCTCGGCCCACAGCCTTGAGGGCTGTACGGTGGCGGGATTTCGATCCCAGTCTGCCGCCGACGTATGCAAAGCCAAGAGGGACGCCTACCAGCTCCCGCTGCCCATCTTTGCGTCGCATGACACGGGGTGGCTGCGCAGGGGCCAGTTTGTAAGTTGAAGGGGATGGCAGGCTGGAATATTGGCTTGCATGGTGCTAGTCATGTCATTGAAAGAAGAGCCACGCTGGCTGAGGTTCACGGACTTCGGGGGTTTTTTGCCTGAGCCCTGCAGTGGCAGAACCCATGCCCAGTCCTGGGCTGACATCGAGGGCTTAGTACTGCTTGGGGTTTAGGTTCTGTGGTTGCATTAGGGAAAACCCTAAACCCGAAACCATTAAGATGCTCGAGCTGGGTCTCATGCATTATGTTTGGGAAAGCAACGAAACTTCACAATACAATCCCTGAAGGATCGAAGAATACCCGGCCTCGTTCTCCCGCTCTTGCACTCTGACTGTGCGCTGCTTCCTGAGGTGATCCGCAATTCAAGATTGTGGGTTGTGGGGCTTAGGGTTTCGCGTGTGCAGTTTCAGTTTGAGGGTATACGGTTTTAACGTCGGTTTACGGTTTAGGATTTCAGGCATACGGCTCACGGATTTAGGGGGCTTGCGGCTTGGCTGATTTTAATGGTTGCGCGGTGAGTTTGAAACCTCAGGTTTGGGAAGAGTGTCGTATCCTTGACGAGTATAGGAGTTAAAAGAGCTAGTTCTATAGTGGGTCTCGTTTCCTCGGCCTTAGAGATAGACCCTATAAAATATAAACTAATGTTAGTTTAGTACATTTAACCCTCCTTGGAAAGTCAAACCCTTCATGAATACCCGTATTTATGAACCCCTCTCCCTTAATATGGCTTACAGTTAGGATGCGCATATCAAGGCGCTTGAACGAAGTGGGGTTGTCATGGTAGAATATATCAAAGGGTCTACATTAATCTTCCACCAGATCCTTGAGCTTACAGTGAACCCCAGAAAGTTGGAACATGGGTTTAGGAGGATTGGTGCTAGGATCCCCTATACTTTACCTTAAGGGCATGAGGATATTGATGTTCCAACTTTCTGGCTTCTACTGTATANACAGTGAACCCCAGAAAGTTGGAACATGGGTTTAGGAGGATTGGTGCTAGGATCCCCTATACTTTACCTTAAGGGCATGAGGATATTGATGTTCCAACTTTCTGGCTTCTACTGTATATCTTGACAAAAGAGGTAGAAGAACGCCTGAGTTCGGGGTTTGGAAAAATACCCAGAGGCCCCATAGTAGTTCCTTTTGGGGGTTCATATTTAGAATCCTATAATCTTAAGGTAGTCCCAAAAAGGAACCACTATGGGGCCTTTGGGTAGTGATCAAGCAGTCCATCCTATGGTCCGATTGGTTCTTCTGTGTATGGCCTGAATTGTGTAAGGCCTTATTTCCAGAAATTCAGAAACTGAAACCTGCATTAATTACAAATATCAGCCGAAACCCCAAGCCGCCAAGCTCTAAACCTTACCCAACAACCCGAGCCGTAAAGCCCTTAAAGCTTGCAAAAACCCTGATAAAGGTCCGGCAAAACCCATAAACCCCTAGATAACCCTGTAAATCTTTGAACCCTAAACAACCATAATCAACCCTTATAACTAGGTAGGGCTTTGGGACATTTAATATTTTCCCTTATTGGGCTTAAGAGGATCTTACCTACGAATATTTTTCAATAGCTTTAAAAGCCCCACCTAGATAAACACCGGACGCCAGGTTTGCGTCGCTGCTGCTTCGGGGGAGTCCTGGACGCATGACTGGTGGGAAGCGAAGGCCAAGGAGCTCTGTAGGGAACTACAAGGGTTGGTAAATGAGGGTTCAGAGGGTTTGGGGTTTAGGGTTTAGGGTGTAGCGAGGCCTAAATAACTACCAAACTTAGTCCTAGGGTTCGCCAGAATGGTTTTGTTAGACAGTAATGAGCCCCAACACCCTATTCTAAGCATGAAGGCCCGAATATTGGGGCGGAGCGGGTTTGGGGCTTGGGGCTCATGGTATATTATGCTTTATCATGATATGCGGACTATAAGGTATACTAGTACGAAGGGGGATATATTACGCTACAATTATTATAGAAGGACTTTCTTCAAAAGGGTTTAGAGTTTAGCAGGTGCAGGGTTCGGGGATTCGGGTTTTGAGGCTTAGGGTTTAGGGTTGATGTCAATGTAAAGGTTGCTGCAACGGTTCCATAAGAGTTGCTACACGGGTTGTCCTTATGGTGCATGGTCTAGGAAGCGAATGATGAAGAGGTGGTGTGTTGGCGTTTCTTGAGGACAATCGTTTCCAACTCCTTGCCGCGATCCTGCAGAAGATGAGGCTGTCACTTTAAAACCCTAAACCCTAAACCGTTTAATCTCGTGGGGACCGCCTTGCCAATGCGACATGCGCAGGTTTGCGAGCATTGGCAGCTCGAAGCACTGATTGGCCCGTCTTCGGCTCATCCCCGGGATCCTCACGAGTGTCTCTGCAACAGGATATGCAGGGCATTCATGTGTCGCTGAGGCTGTGCGGGACTCCAAATTTTGTTGCTATGCCCCTATGTTGCCTGCTCGCCATGATGCAAGGCAGCTGATGCTGCCAAAAGCGCCCAGTGCGCAACATGATCGAGCTGAGAGTGCCCAGTACAGGTTCTACTTCAAGGGTCAAAGGGCTACTTTACCAGAACCGAGTTGAGATTTCCTAGTTTGGGCTCCAGGGTTTAGAGGGTTGAGTTGTGGCTTTTAGGGTCCATTGTTTTGCGCCTTGGGGCTCCATTGGGTTCAGAGTTCAGAAACCTCTGAAACAACCATAAACAACCGGATGCTTTAAAGTAAGCCAAGCCTGATCAGATCGACCCGAGATCCACGCTGATAAACCCTACGCCGCTCCTTTAAAGCCCTATAGATTCGAAGAGCCCTATGAAACCCCCTAAACCCTAAACCCTAAACCCCTAAACCCCTAAACCCTAAACCCTAAATCCTAAACCCTAAGACCCTAAGAGCCCCATAAAACTCCAAACCCCTAAACCCTAAACCCTAAGAGCCCTATAAAACCTTAAACCCCTAAACCCTAAACCCTAAGAGCCACATGAAAAAAACAAACTAGACCCTAAAAGCCCGTATAAAAACCCCTGCTTCAAGCCCTTCCGGAAACTTTGGAGGAGGGCTTACGCTCACAAAACTTCCTGGGACTCGAGGCACTGGGAAGTGGCGGGTGGAGGGTTTTGGACTTTAGGGTTCGAGGGATAGGGCTTTTGAGGCTTCAGGGTTCTAGGGTTTAGGGTTCGGGGTTAGGGCTTTAGGGTTCTAGGGATTGGGGCTCAAAACGGCTCTGCAGTGTTTAAAAGTTGAGCTTCAGGACTCTAGGGTTTGGGTTTCACAGTTCCCGGGATCATGTAGCACTTCAGGGCTAGAAGGTTTGGGGCTTATCAGGGCAACAACCAGGGAGGGTTCTGGCTTTGAGGGGTTCAGGGCTTCGGGGGTTTAGGCCTCGGGCTCCAGGGTTTTAGGTTTGGAGCTCTCGGGGTTTAGTGCTTTAGCACTCTCGAGTTTTTGGTTCTTTCAAGGCGAACTTAATGAGGCTGTAAACTAAACTTTTCAACTGTTGGGGTTCTGATAATGTAGTTGATTCTGAAAGTTTCAGCTTTTATTCCCTTGGGTTTTGGGCCAGTGAGGATAGCCCAGCAACTTTAAACAAAACCTCAACCTTCCACACCCAAAAAACCTATGGGACCCTCATAGAAACCTCAGGGGACCTCAGATGACCCTCATATGCCTGGAACCTGCATAGGGCCGCGAAGCCCCAAACTGCCCAAGCCTTTAGCCAGAAATCAACCTGTAACAGTTCCTTAAGAAGCAAAACGGTGAAACGAAACATACTCATTGTCTCCATTGTGTCTTTTTGGGATGCCTGATAGGATCCTACATATAGAACTGATTGGTTAAACCAAAAGAATCGACTACAATGGAGACTATAGGTACAAGATTAAAGCAGCCGGGTTCTTAGCTTGACATGTCGCTGCAGGCCTTGCTGTCAGCGGGGCCTTGGAAACTTAGTAGTTGAGTTTACAAACTTTAAACTTTTTGGGATAATGAAACCCTGTGCAAACTGAAAGTTTAAACTTTTTTGGGCTTATGAGCTCGGCAACTGAGGAAAGATACCAGCATTTTGGAGCGCTTGGCCCAGGCCCCCATGTAAGGGAAGCCTTTAGGGTTTAGGGGTTTAGGGTTTAGGGGTTTAGGGGTTTAGGGTTTAGGGTTTAGGGGTTTAGGGTTTAGGGTTTAGGGGTTTAGGGTTTAGGGTTTAGAAGCCTTTGCAGCCTTCGCTTGAAGAGTCATCATCGTTATAGCAAAATGCAATAGACTATGCTGTACTATGTTATAGGCGAATATAAAAATTGATATCTTTCGCGATTCTTAAAGCATTTAGTTTTTGAGGGTTTCGGGTTTGGGGTGTTGGGGGTTTACCTTGTTACGGTTACATAAAGGTTCCTTGAAGAGTCCTGAAAGGGTCCTTCAAAACGGTTGTCGAAGGGCTCCGTAGGTTTTTCTCTTTGAGGTTTCGGGATTTATGTTTTAGGATTGTTTAGGGTTTCTAGGCTTCTAGGGTTTTTTAGTTTAGGGCTTGGGGATGGGCTTGGGGTGTTTGTGGTGTTGAAGGTTTGGTGCTGGGAGTCTTGGGCTTCGGGCTTCGAGTGCAGACGTTTGTTTGGAGTTTAGGGTCCCTGCACTTTGGAAGCTGCAAATGCAAGCAACATAGGTCCTGTGGTGTCATACTTCTGCCATACACACTTGTTTGACAAAGTGCTACCTCAGAGCCTCAGCAGACATAGCTAGCACACCCTCACCCACCGATAGCTCAAAGATAGTCGGCGGGTAAGCATATGCTCTCCCTGCAAAACCCTACGCCGTAAACCCGAAGCTGTCATAAAACCGTCGCTGCATCGCAGGGATGGCTCCAGTTGCCTCTCAGCCGAAGTGACCGCTTCGGTACAGGCTCTGCAGAAGCCTGGAGCCAGGCGGCTTAGGGTTCGTGAAGTTCGTTATTCGGATTTTCCTGCTGTATAGGAGTTATGAGGTTTTCCCCAAGGGTCCAAAGTAGCTGTAAAGTAGAATGAATGTAGGGTCTCTATATTGGGAATTGCTATTATGACTTCGGGAAGTATCCCCCATAATAGTACCTACCTGTATCCCCAAACCCTACAAAATAGTAGGTTATGACCCCTTAATAAGAGGGTATAACCCTTAAAACGGTAGGTTGTTGGATCCCCATAATAGTACCCTTCGGGTTTGAGATTGAAGTCTGAAATTTCGGCAAATAGCACAAAGCACCATATGGGTAGTTGTCAAAATTATGGCCCCTTTTTGGGTAACCTAAATATTAGGTGCCGTATTATATTAAGGACCTAAAAAAGGGACCCTAATTTCGACAACCACCCATATGTTGTGAGCCCTGGAATCCGAGAGTCGGCCTTGAACTCTTGCTGTTTCTTGGTGTTCAATTTCTGGGCTTTGGAGTACCATACTTTAATAACTTTTTTTCCTTAAAGGAACCCTTATGAAAAAACAGTTTATACTTTTTTCTCCCTGGTCACTTGAAAGCCCAGATTTGCGGCTTTACCCATAGGCTCCATAGTAGTTCCTTTTTTGGGGATTACCTTATAGGATTCTAAATATGAACCCCAAAAAGGAACTACTATGGAGCGTCTAGGTAAGCCGACCCTAAACCCTAAACCCTAAACCCGGTCCAGGATGACTGGTTTTCGAAGTTTCTGGGTTCAGCGCTTGGTGGGTGCTGGTCTGTATTCGGAGGGTTTAGGGTTTAGGGTCATGCAGCTCCGGCTGCAGGAGCCTACGCTTCCAAATCTGCGTTTGCATTGAGAAAGCTTTCTCTTGCACTTTCTTTCATAGGGACCTTCAGGGGGTAGGAGGAGGGGGGGCTAGGGGACTATACTTCCTTAAAATTGGCCTTATTAAGTCCTTGTTACAGGTATTAAG
Organism: Symbiodinium sp. clade A Y106; assembly: GCA_003297005.1. NCBI lineage: Eukaryota > Dinophyceae > Suessiales > Symbiodiniaceae > Symbiodinium > Symbiodinium sp. clade A. The sequence goes on from BGNK01002831.1 coordinate 69,522, forward strand.
GCCCCCTACCCCCATCCCCCCTACCCTTTTAAGGGTCCTTGTCATTCTTCCAGCCCCGTATGCGCTGCAACAGCATACACCCCAACAAACAAATCAGTTGCATGCGCAGAATCATGCAGGTACCCTCCCTAAACTAGAGTCCCTTTCTAGCTCCCCAAATTAGCACGGCACCCTCATAAAACGGGACCCTAAAGTTCTTAAAGGGGCCCCTAATTCAAAGAACTACGCATGTCTCTGTGTTTTCTCTAATTCCTGAACTCCTAAGGCCTAAACCCTAAGTATCACTGCACAGGCGGCCGTCGTCCTGCGGAAGCTTCGGTTGGCACTCCCATCTCTTGCCTTGCGACTGGATTGCTGACGAGTTGAGGTACCTTCAGGGTATTATGCGGCACTACAGGGGAAGGGTGCTACAGGGCTTCTATGAAGGTACCATCAGGGCTCTACAAGAATATGCTGGTACGTACTCTAATTGTTGGATGAGGGTTTCTGCATGGGTGCTACAAGGGTGCCACGGGTGCCGTGAGGGTTGCTATAAGGGCATTATACGGGCTGTACAGGAACTATATACGGGGTGAATGTGGTTCTAAAAGGGCACCACACGGGTGTAGGGCTTTGGGGTACAAGGGTCCATAACCCATGTGGTCTGTACTTTGGTCGTCAAATTGCATTCTGGCACTTTATGGGAAGCCCTTGGTAAGGCCAAATTATATACCGAAAACTACGTTCGGAAGAGGGTTTTGGGAACCCTGTGAGGCATTTTTTGGTGAGCTGATGGGTTGTCCTGGGTCTTACTGGAAAGGTGTTTCAGGGTTGGGCGGAGGAAGCTGCGCCCTGAAACCCGAAGCCTTCAAACCTTACCCTAGGGGTCTAAAGCACCCAATAGAAACGTACTTGGGTTTAGGATCGTATTATTTTGGTCAAATTATTACCATTAGGCTAGGGCCAGGCCNTGAAACCCGAAGCCTTCAAACCTTACCCTAGGGGTCTAAAGCACCCAATAGAAACGTACTTGGGTTTAGGATCGTATTATTTTGGTCAAATTATTACCATTAGGCTAGGGCCAGGCCTATAGTGCTTAAGCCCCAAGGGCCCAACGTACCTATGTAGTAGAAATATTAGGAACTATTATGAATTGGGGAAGTATTCCCCATAACAATACCCAGGACCCTTTTTGGGTTAAAGCCCTAAACCCTAGGACCCTTTTCTTAAGCCCCTGTGTATCTCCGTACTCAAATTCTGTGGACCGGCCTTCGGGCAGGCAGCCGACCGTCAGATTCTTAGGGTTTAGGGTTTAGGGGTGTGGGTTTGGGGTTTAGGGTTCAGGGCTTTCCCAAATCCCAAATCCCCTGTGGGTTTGGGGTTTAGGGTTCAGGGCTTAGGGTTTAGGGTTTAGGGGTTATGGGTGTGGGTTTGGGGTTTAGGGTTCAGGTCTTAGGGTTTAGGGTTTGGGAGAAGGGTACCAGAAGGGTCCTAAAACGGTGGTTCACATACATATCCCAGCTACCGGGGCAATTGGATTTTAGTGCTAAAGTTGTTGAAGCTCCCTCAACACGCCTTGTTTTATGGGTTGTAAATCTTCCACAAGGACCGCTGCTGAACTTGTTCGCGCGTGCTTCTCGGAGGCAGCAGCTTGTCTCAAGAGTCCCGTGCCTGCAATGCAAGCTCCTAAATTCAACTACCGAAACCTGCTTTGTTGTTGTAGGGACCCCCCATAAGTTTCAGATATGGGGTTTATCATAAGAACGTGCAACAGTTAGACTATGGTAGTTCAAGGTAGTCATGGTCTTGATGATGGCGACGGGGCTGCTGGCAGCGGTTGCAATGCTTAGGATGAACGCTTAGATGAGTGCTGTTATCAAAGCAAGTATCAGGATGACAGCAGCCACGGCAATCGAGTCCAAACACAATGCTGTCAACTAAGGCAACCAAGTACAAGGGGGTCTGTCGTCGGTCGAAAACTGAATTAGCGCATGAAACTTCAGTCGACAAGCTGTCTCAATGTATCCCAGCACCTACACCGGCACGCACCGAGAACTGCGGTAGCCAGTCAGTGCAATGCGCAGCAACAACTACTAGTCATCCTTTAAGAGTGTTACAGGAAGCAGGATTTGACGCTCGGGTCTCGGAAATCTTCGCTGGATTCCTGCAGTAGGTGCGAAAACTCGGCCCAGTGATCTTCACGGGGAAACNCATTTTGATACATTATCATTATCATTATCCCGTTGCAATGTGTATCTTTTACTTCCTATCAGATGTTGTGATAGATATTGCATGATACAATATTACATATGCATGTGCATATATATATATAAGATGTTGAATGATGATGTAGAATATATCGTGTGTGCTCGCATAGGGTTCACAGTTGTGGTGTTTTTATTTGCACTGCTGTAACACGCGGAGATCTCAGGATTTGGGTTTCTGGCTCTGCCCCGGTTAGGCCCAGCAGCAGTGGCTGTAATCGTACCTGACTGACTGGCTCGAGCTATTGTTCGAGGATCGTTGACTTAGTAAGACGGGGTATATGTCAAGTAGTGAGAGAATCCCCACTTAATGCATCTTGCGGTGCCTTTTACCCTGCATACTATGAACCTTCGAGGATCGAGGACATGGGGAGCAGGTTTTGATGATGTATACGCGTCTTCACAATTGCTTTGGCTGTCGGGGCGTATTATGNATCTTGCGGTGCCTTTTACCCTGCATACTATGAACCTTCGAGGATCGAGGACATGGGGAGCAGGTTTTGATGATGTATACGCGTCTTCACAATTGCTTTGGCTGTCGGGGCGTATTATGCTTTTCTTATATCAAGGAGCCCTAAAAGAACCAATAAAAAGGCTCCTTCCTCTACTACATAGCTTGTTGATATAACTCTAACGTAATATGCCCAAAAACCTTATTCCAGGTTTTAATGCCCTTGTACCAAAAGCGGCGTGAATAGTAACCCTTGCAGTAGCTCGTATAGATCCATAAAGGTCTCATTGCTCCTCTCGCCTTGCCGCGATTTGGGTTGTAGTCTACAGGGTTTATTAGGGGTTTNTACCAAAAGCGGCGTGAATAGTAACCCTTGCAGTAGCTCGTATAGATCCATAAAGGTCTCATTGCTCCTCTCGCCTTGCCGCGATTTGGGTTGTAGTCTACAGGGTTTATTAGGGGTTTTGAGTCACTAGCCTTCGGGTTTCGGTCAGGGGCTTCAGGAGTTTAGGGTGTATGGCCGAGCTGCACACTGCACCTCGCTGCGGCTACGAATAGACCTCAGTGACAGAGCCCCCTCCTCCGATCCTCCACTTTGTACTTGCTAAGCCCAGAAGACCTCGAGATATCTCACCTGGAGACCTCGATACCTTAAAACCCTAAACCCTAAACCCTAAACCCTAAAAGCACTAGGCCCGAAGCACGGAGCCTCTAGCCCCTCCCGAAACATGTGGTTCAGTCCGAAACCTGGCAGCCTTAAACCCTAAGTCCAGTCTGTGCCACGTCTCAAAACCAAAACGGCGACCAGGCAACCCTAGACTTTAGAGGACACCAATCTGAGCACCGTGGTACCCAACCACCGAAGCCAACCCTGAAATCGGTATCGTCTTGATCTTTTTTCCCTCGGTTCTCAACCTAGCCCAAAGCCCCAACCCAAAGGTCGATAAACCTTATAAGCACTAAAACACCCTATACCGCTGTAAGCTCTAAACCCTATAAGGTCCAAGACCTAAACCCCAAACCCTAAATTCTAAATTAAACCGAAAAACCTAAAGTCCTAAGCCATTGTTTCCTGAAGGTTCGACTCCCTGCAGACGCCTCCGTGAGCCAACTCATTTCCTTGGCCTCGGTGGCACCGAGGCTTGCTGCAAAAGGCCAGGTTTGCTCACAAGAAATACAAGCAATGAATACAGCTGAACGAAAAGATGAACCTGAAACACCACTAACAAACAGATGGCGTGGTAACCCACTCTTCTTCGCTTCGGTTTGCTATTGAGGTAGCTGGAGCCCTAGGGTTCGTGTACGCTTGTAAGGATGTCAGGAGATTAGGTTTGGCGAAGTTGCTCACTTGTGTCCTGTATATGTTCAACATACTTATACGTATGCATACAAAGTTATATACACATATATATGTATATGTGTATGTATATGAAGGATACACAAAAATATATACACGCACCCATATTATCCAAAAATCAAGAGGACCCAGCCGAAAGACCACGACCTGAAAGAGAGGCCTCGGCTTCTCCGCCGACAGTGCTCTGGCCGCCCTCGCGGCGCTGAGTGCAGCTCGTGCCGAGGCTTCGGCAGAGGGGCCGAGGCCTGAGAAGTCGCTGTAGGCTCAGCGGCTTGGGTTGAGGGTCTACCTACAGTCTCCATTGTAGTTCCTTTTTTGGTACCCAACTTTACGGTTAGGATCCTGTATCATTAAATTTAAATTCGGTTAACAAAAAGAGGAACGACAATGGAGACTGTAGGTAGTAGGTAGAGTTCACGGTTTAGGGTTTACGGTTTAGGGTGTGGGTTCTTGGTTAGTCTGACGGTTTCCTTAAAGGGTTCCATAGAGATTCGAAAGCATCTGTATCAGTGGTCTCACGAGTTCCAAGGTTTTCAACCGTGTATTTAAAAGAAAGAGGAAGCATCGGGCTTTGCGGGTTTGAAACTTGGGAGTCTTGTGTGTGTTTTTTTTGGTGAAATTCACGCAGGTTCATAGAAACTTATGGTCGACGGTTAGCGCTGAGGGAAATCGAGCTTTCGAGTATAGGAATTGAAAGGGCTTCAGGGTTTATGGCATCTAGGGCTTCGGAGGCTAAAGATCAGCATGGATATGCTTAAGAGTGTTTACATGGGTTGACTCTGTGGTGGACACTGACAAGTCTGGTAGGTTTGTGGTCTGATAGAATCGACCATATGGAATGCACGAGTGAATGTAAAGTTTGGAGGATGGACATATGCTTGAGCAAGCCATTGCACGGTCTGCCCACCAACAGCCCCAAAGCCCAACACCTAGACCCCGATCCATCATCTTTGAAAACAACTCCAGACGCACGCCTAAACTCCCAAACACTCACATCTAGGACCTGAGGATAAAGATGCTTTTTGTGTTAAGACCTCTTCAACATAAAGAGAGGCCAGGCAAAGACTCGCGGTTTATGATTCAGGGGCATGGAGTTTAATGTTTAGGCTTCATGGAGTCAGCGTTTCGGGTGCTGTGGTGGTGGGCGCGGTGACAACTGACGGATGCCCAACAGCGTCCTGAACCCTAAACCCGAAAGCCTAATTAACCTGAACCCTTAAAAGCGTGACCTTGTGAAGAAACCTAAACCCTAAACCCCAACCAAAGCCTGAGCATCAAGGTTCGAGCTCTGGCTGGACGACATAAGGCCTGCTGGGCGGGGTTTTCGAGGGGCATTATTGCAGATCTCGAATGGGGTCTTGGGCTGAACAGTATAACCCTAATCACGAATCGTGTTTTGCGGTTGAGGGTTTAGGGTGCGTTGCTTCTTGCAGGTAGCTCCTATATGGCAGACACCGACATGACCCCTAAAGCCCATCTAGAACCCTAGTATCAGGTTATAGAACCCTGATACGGAACCCTCACAAAAGCCTCATATTTGGAGCCGTTGAGTCCCGAAACTTGAATCGCAAACCACGAAGAGCTTGCAACGCCAGAGGATCCAAAATATCTATATAGTAGAATGTAGGGTTTCTCTATTCGGAATTACTATTATGACTTGGGGCCCTATAAACCCTAAACCCTAAACCTTAGGGTTTACCGAAAAGGAGCTTTCAAAAAACAACCTTAAACCCTAAGCCCTAAACCCTAAACCTTAGGGTTTACCGAACAGGAGCTTTCAAAAAAAAACCTTAAACCCTAAACCCTAAACCCTAAACCCCTAAACCCCTAAACCCCTAAACCCTAAACCCTAAACGTAGAACCTAGGAGCCTTTGGGAACCTCCCAGGTGCGGCTTCGTCGCTTGGTCAGATGCTCGAGCCGCCTGCTCCTGGGTTTTTGTTACCGGTTTAGAGTTTAAGGTTTAGGGGTTTAGGGTTTAGAGTTTAGGGTTTAGGGGTTTAGGGTTTAGGGGTTTAGGGTTTAGGGGTTTAGGGTTTAGGAGTTTAGGGTTTAGGGGTTTAGGGTTTAGGGCTCCTTTAAGGGTTCCTTTACGGGTTTGGGGTTTAAGGGTTTAAGTTACAACAGTAGGGATCTATAGTAAATAATATGGTTTCCTTATTATGGTTCGATCCTTTAACAAGAACCCAGGCTTTGCCGACCCATTCCTGGTGGCGTCTTATCCTCGACAGGACAACCGAGAGTGGGAGGGTTAAGGCTTTCGATATCGGTAATTCTCTAAATGAGGGTCATTTTCAGGTCCCCGAAATGGTACGGCACAATTGCGGCACCCTTATGAAAAGGACCCTAAACGGGACCCCGGGATCCTGATTTAGAGAACTACCCATATGGAGGGTTTTAGGGTGTTGGGTTTGGGGTTTATAAGGTTTCGAGTGCCTTGGCAGTGGGACGAGGATGGAGGACATCGGATTGGGGCGAATGGCCACCCATTTCCTTTATCGCGCCATAGGTATGGGACAGCCGGCAAACCCGATCTAGGTTTTTGTCGTGCGGCTATGGTAAATCCTTTGCAGGCGTCACGCTTGTGGGTTTGGGCTGATCTCGAAACAAGACAACACCCGACCCCTACAAACCATTAACCCCGAAATTCTCAACCCTGAGCCATAGATAAAACCCCTCAAATGCAAGCACTCAATCCTTAACTGGAAACTGCGTGTGCTGGACTGTCTGGCTTGCGCTCGGACCTAGATGTTCTATTGTAATGCGGGTTTGGGCGTTTAGGATTCGCATGTTGCTATGCTACGGCTTCGGGTTTCAGAGTAGGTTTGCACGGCAAGAAGACTTGTAGAACGCCCTTATAAGCCCGAAACCCTAACCCCTAAACGGCCCTAAACCCCGTAACTCCTAAATCCCAAAAAACCTAAGTGCTGGAGCCCCAGCGTATTCAACTGTAGGCCCCTTGAACCGTAGGGACTCCTGGCAGACTCCTGCCTTTTACGAGCAAAGGCCTCGAGTGTTTGGAGCTCGGGTGTTGTAAGAAGTTAGGGTTTGGGGTTTCGGGTTTAGGTGTTGTATGGTGGCCCGAACAAGTGACACAGGAATGAGCATCATACGACAAGAAGGAGGAAAAGGTAAGTTTGTCACTGTCTGTTCAATTGTTAGATTGAGACGTAGATTCTCGGCTTCTCGCATAGAGAGCTTCGAAACTCCACAACTATTCCACTCAACGGTAAGACAGAAATCCGAAGCCCCCCAAACCCCAACAGGATCCATAAAATAGGGCCCTAATTGAACCCTATAATCCCAATGTACTAAGCCCTCAACCCCTAAACCCCTAAACCCTACCCCCTAAGCCCTACCCGAATCAGATCTTCAAAGTTTGGAAGCCCTCCGATCGCTTTTGGGGCAGCACTGGGTGGGGTAATATAGCGGCCTTAATGGTTACCTATATATATATATATTTTTTTTTTTTTGGGGGGGGGGGGGTCCTTATCATAGTTATAGTGTAATATCCCCCAAGGCCCCCATAGTAGCAGGATCCCGAGTACCAGCAGGGAGAACTACGTCGGCGCTTCGTGTCACTGGGGCCCATGGCCCCTTGGTTCAAGGTTTAGGGTTTAGGGTTTGGGACTTGGGGTTCAGGGTTCGGGTTTAGAGTTTAGTGTTCAGGGCTTCAGGGTTTGGGCTTAAGGGTGTAGGGCATAAGGTTTAGAGTTCAGGGCACATGATTTATAGGGTCCAGGTTTCAGGGCTTCGGGTCTAAGGTTTCGGGATTTAATGAAAAGCTGGACAATCCGCGAGGCTGCCTCACATGCTACGGCGGAGGAGCTGGCAGAAATGATGGAGGTGCCCAGCATGGTTTGGGAAGGGTGAGTTCGCCTGGCTATCATTGTCGTTAGTGTAGGTGTTTCCGGTAGTAGTAGTAGTAGTAGTAGTAGTAGTAGTAGTAGCAGGAGTAGTAGTAGTAGTAGTAGTAGTAGTAGTACTGGTGTTGGTGGTGGTGCTGGCAGTTGCCCATGAAGTCCTGAGGTGCCAAAGCTCAGCTCGGCCGAGAAGTTGGCTCTGCTCCACGCAGCCAAAGGCTCGGCACGCTCCGCCAAGGCCAGGGCCTCAGAGAGGTTTCAGATATAGGGTTGCTTGGCAAAATTATGGTCCCTTTTTGGGTACCCTAAATAATAGGTGCCGTATTACAATAGGGACCCAAAAAGGGACCATCATTTTGACAACTACCCATATAGGGCTGCTTGGCAAATCAGATGTAGCCATTTAAGGGTTTAGGGTTTAGGGATATAAGGTTGGTTGGCAAATCAGATGTAGCCATTTAAGGGTTTTGGAGGTTCAGGGTTTAGGGTTTTGGGGGTGTAGGGTTTAGGGTTTGGGGTACAGTCTAGGCGGGCTAGGGCTTTCAGTTTACAGTTTAGAGTTTAGGGTACAGGCTTCAGTTTAGGGTTTCGATTTCACCGGGTTCTTTGAGAGTCTTCTTTCCCGTGAGATCGGCTGAAGGATGCTTTCTAGGTTGTAAGAAAAGGGAGTTTCTCATCATGTGCGTTAGCGCGCTGCAAGGGCTTTGTGCTCTAGGTTTACTGTGTATCCGAAGGATTTGAGTTTTCAATTTTGGTTCTGCGATCACAGATGTAGAGGCTTAGAAAAGGCTCTGGAGTGTCATACGGCGAAGTGTTGAGTTGGTCCCCGCCCGCTAAGAGTAACAACAAGGGATAGTCATTGTAGCTATGTGCGTGTCCCTTCATACTTCTATGAGGCCCAAGCGAAGTGTTTCGGCATCGGAGCTTACTTCCTAAACACCATCGGAGTTCTAGAAAGATTCACGAACGTTTTGACACGGTTTATTGGGCCTTCTTCCAGGGTTTGGACTGCGGGTCAGCGGTTGCTAGGGCTGAGTGTAGGGGTCGGAATAGTTATAGTCACAGTATACCCTTATAGACTCATAGACGCTTCATAATCGAGTGTAAGATACCGATGCCCCGCAAGTCCTAGTCAAATTATTGAGGCCCCCAGAATTGGCCACAGAGGCTTCAAGCATTCGGGCCTGGTTTTCAGGATTTGGGTCCTCTGGTCTTCAGGGCATGGGGCTGCCTTAGGTGGCTTAGGGTTTGCAAACGGATGGCAGGGCATGACCCCTTTAATACAGTTTGGGTAGGTTCCGTTTGTGTGATAACCTGAGTCGGCAAGGTCCTCAACGCGGTGCGTGGCTGGATAGCTGATCCAGGCTGGACAGTATATGGCTGCGGGGAACTAGATGGGTTGAGAGGCCTTCATTCCAAGTGGCCATGAGGGCACCCAGAGGTTTTTAGCCCGGGTAGTCTTCTATTTGGGTGATTATAGTACGGCACCTAATATTTCCGGTACCTAAAAAAGGACCATATTTTTGACAACCACTCATGTGTGGCTTGGTCAGGCTGTGGTGTGGAGAAGCTAATCCGGATCCCATGCACAGGTCACGCAGCTTGTCAAGACTCTGATTTCTGAGCCCACCAATCCCCTGTAGGCATGGTGCGTCTTAATCCCTAAAACTGCTATTCTGTTTAATATGTTACTATGTTTCATCCACACCACGGCCCGAGCCCCAGACCCACACCACAAGCCCTCTTCCCATATGCACAAGCGACGATGTGGGAGTTTCCGAAGATTATTTTGGGGTCCTTGTAATAAGGATCCTACTATTTCGGGTACTACATTTTTTTCGGAAACTCCCATGTTGAACCCTGCAGCCATGATGATGATTGCGGCAAACCACTCCGAAGCCCGATGGAAGGGTGGATGAGCCTTCCGCTGCCGAAGAAGAATCAGAAGAAGAATAGATCCGGAAGCACGAAAGCAAGGGTGCGACTTCAGCGACTGGTGAATCGCTAATGGATGAGTCTTCGTCGTCTTCCTCGGTGGATAGGTTTGTGCCCACATCCGAAAAAAAATCCGAGGAGTTTCATCCTTGTCGGGGTTTTGGGTCGGTTTAGGGTTTAGGGTTCATAACCCCTCATACTTTGGAACCTTCGGAAACCTCTCTCGAACTCCGAGTCGGAAGTCTCGACCCCCTAAGCCTCTAAAGCCTCATCCCGTACCTACCTGTAGGCTCATACCCTACCACTTTTTTAGGGTATCTACTTTTCTACATAGCAGATCCTAACCATAGAACTAAGTATTCTAAAAAAGGGGTAGGGTATGAGCCTCTAGGTAGAGCCCAGGAGCCCGGCATCTTCTGCAGGTAGCTAACCTTAAAACCCACAAGCCCGAAGCACCTAAGCCCGAAACCCCTCATCTCCTAAACTCTATAAGCCCCAAACTCGATCCCCTCCTGAACCCCTAAACCCTCAATCCCTAAACCCTCAACCCCCAAGCCCTAAACCCGTAAACCCCCCCTCAACCCCTAAAAACCCAAAAACCAAACAAACTAGGACACTAGGCCCTACCTGTCGCCGAAAAGACTTACGTTTTTAGGGTTCCTGCTTATGGTTTCTATTTAATACCTAAACCCCCCAAAGTAGGAAAATAATGGCCCAATACCCATAAAAGGCTATTATTCTACATACCTTTGGGGACCAGGTATTATTACCTTAAAAAGGTAGGTCTTTTCGGCTACATGTAAAACTTCAAAAGCCCGAAAGCTGGAGACCCCCAAAAGGCTCTGACCGGCACGTGGTCTCGGCTCCCAAGCTGCATGAGCACCTGGTTGGGTTTAGGGTTTAGGGGTTTAGGGTTTCGTGAAGGTTTGGGCTTTGGAGTTTAGGGGTTTGGGTGGTTTGGGTTTAGGGTTGTTGTTTAGGTGGTTAGGATTCAGAGTTTGGCGTTTTAGGGTTTGATTTGGAGTTTAGGGTTCAGGGGTTTTGGGCGTTGATTTGGGGACCCCTACTAAACCCTAAACCTAAACACAGGGAGGCTTTTGCCCACAAGCACTCCAGGCTGCGGCGTCACTCCTCGCTGATGTCGGGAGTCGGACAGGGCCCCGGCTTCGGGAAAGAGTTCACCTATATAATTAGTCTCCATTCTAGTTCCTCTTTTTGGTTTAACCAAATATATACTTAGGATCTCATAAGGTAACCCCAGAAAGGAACTACAATGGAGACTGCAGGCAGGCCATGGGTTGCGTGACAGCTTAGGGTTAGGGTTCGGATGATGGGGTGCCTGGGATTCAGGTTTTAGACCATTAGTATAAGGATGTAGGCTTGAGGCTTGAATTGCTAAAAAGGCGAGTGCTTAGGATTCTAAACGTTCACCTCGATGGCGAACAATGCTTTCGTACCGAAGTTTCAGCTGAAACTTGTCAAACTTGTCGATCAACCCCAAAACCCCAAGCCCGGAACTCTAAACCCTTAATCTTAAAGCCCTAAACTCAACATACCTAAGCCCTGAAACCCAAAGTCCGAAAATATTTAACCTCAAAGCCCTGAAGCCTAAACTCCCAAAGGCCTAAACCCTGCAGCACGTCTTACCCTGAAGGTCCATGTCCCAAATGGGAGTTTCCAAAAATAGGGGTACCTTATTTTGGGGGTTCTTACAGTAAGGATCCTACTATTTAGGGTACTATATTAGGGTGCCCTATTTTCGGAAACTCCCAAATAGTCTATACTTTGGTCCCATCGTACCTATCTGGAATACACTAAAGGCCAAAGTATATACTATTTGGGCACATGGACCTTGATAGGGTTAGGATCCAGCTCCCAAAGAGCCCAATACCCCTTAATTAAAGAATATAGCTTAAATCATAATATGAAGCCCTATATAACTTAAGCCATATTCCTTAATTAAGGGGTATGGCTCTCTGGGCTGGTAGCCTGCGCAAGCTCCCTCTAGAGCGATCGGGCTGGGGGTTGGGAGTACGCACCCTACAAACTGTAAACAATCTGGATAGCCCACGATTTACACATACGTATACTGCCTATATACATAGACAGTTAATTAAGATAGATATGTATATATATATATACATACACTTATAATTATATATATATATATACATACATACATATTCACATAGAAAAGGAACTGTATTTTTGTGCGCTCATGTTTTGGTTTATATTCTTGATACTAACTAGACGTAAATATCCACGCGCACTCTTTGTCATCTTTATCTTCCGATCGATCTACCTATCTATCCATCTGTCTGTGTGTCTGTTTGTCTTCCTGTCTCTCAGTCTGGCTGTTCGCCTGTCCTTCTGCCTGACTTTCACATCAATCCTCCACTTGATTAGTTGTTCTCGACATGTTTGTTAATTCCCATTGTGACATAGTCACGCAACTGCCGGGCTATGATCACTGTAGCACAGACTACGCAAAGCGNTCCTCCACTTGATTAGTTGTTCTCGACATGTTTGTTAATTCCCATTGTGACATAGTCACGCAACTGCCGGGCTATGATCACTGTAGCACAGACTACGCAAAGCGTCAAAGTCAAATGTCAGTTTGTTTACTTGTCTATCTATGAGCCTATCTCCCAGTTGATCTGTGTAACCTAATTAATGGAATCACTAAACGTATTTTGACCTAACCCAACATAGCCTGAACTAACTTCATCTATTACATCTAGTATAATCTCATTTAGTCTAGCCAAGTCTAACCGATCTATCCTATCCTACCTGTCTACCTATCGATCTCTGTATCTTTCTATCTATCACTCTATCTCTCTGAAACCTTCTTTTTACAACGAGGGGACGTGGGCGGCATTAATCAGAGGTCAACGCTACACAAGTCTTCTCGTATGGCGTCCCAAAATAAAGCCCTGCTTTGTCAGTTTGCTGGTTCAGTCTGAAACGCAGAATCGCACAATTACACAACCCCATGCCCTAAACCCCAAACCCTAAACCCTAAACCGTCCCAGAGGACCCAAGACTTCTTGGATCTTTTTCCTCGTCTCAAGGCACGGCCTTTCGCAAGAGTCTTAGTCTAGGGGCAGTTTCGGACTCCTCCTCGCGTCCTAGAAGGTGTATGAAAGGCGGGTTTAGGGGTTTAGGGGTTTAGGGGGTTTAGGGGTTAGGGGGCTTAGGGGTTTAGGGTTTAGGGGGTTTAGGGGTTTAGGGTTTAGGGTTTCGACTCACTCACTCAAGAGCTGGCATGGCTTCAGGCAATAGGTCTGGGTGTAGGGTCTAGGGGCTTAGGGTTTAGGGTTTAGGGGTATGGGTTGTTATGAGGGTTCTATAAGAGCTTCTTGAAGGGGTTCTACAAGGGTATGAGGCTCAGAGTTCAGAGCTTGGGGCATTGCGGGTTCGAGACGTAAGGGCTCTTGAGATTAAGGCCCCTACCTCTATGGAGCCTCTATAATGAACATCCCACCTGCGAGGTTCTACAGACGTAAGAGCGATCCCTTCACCTCCGGCATGAGATCCCCGAAACCCCAGAGTTGTAAAGTTTTCCTTGTTTTGCGGTGTTTGGAGCATTTGCACGAGTTGTGCCAGCATCAAGATTTATTGAGTGCATGTTTGCATGCTTGACTGAATGGAGCAAGGGCGGTGGGTCGCAACAGAAGGGCCCCAAACATAATGAGCTATCCAGCGGGCATGCCGACCAAGCATCGCAACCGTCAGTTTGAGCAATGTGTTTGCCGTCGGCGCTGCAAAGAATTGAGAATTCAAGACACTCACCTTCCCCAAAGCCGACCTTCATGGGTGAAGCCGGCCAGCAAAAGGTCAAGTGTTGGAACTGATTTCCGGAAGATTTGTCCGCTCGCAATGCAGCTTTGCGTGCTTTGCCACTAAACCCTAAACCTTAATCCCTAAACCCTCATCCTTAAACTTTATGAGCCCTAATACACCGAAACCTAAACCCTACAACCCTTTATAAACCGTAATAAGCCCTAATAATTCCTTGAACTTTATAAACCCGAATAAACCGTAGCGCTCAGGTCCATGGTCTCAGGCCTCAACCCTGAAACCCCGAAGCCCAAAGCCCAAAAGAACCCATCCGGCCAACTTACCCATCAGCCCCATACTAGTTCCTTTTTTGGGTTCATAGATAGAATCCTATCAGGTACTCCCAGAAAGGAACTACTACAAGGGCCGGGTAAACTTCCCGACCTTAACGGACCAACTGATCCTTGAAAGTAGCGACCCTTTGCCCTTAGACTACTGTTGATGATATACATCCTGCATTACACATAATAAGGAATATACCATTATTCCCATAGTTTAGGGTCCTTAAGGTAATGCAGGCTTTATATCATCAACCGTATGAATCCCTCTATGTTTTTAGGGTACTGTACATCTCGTCCTTAAGGGAAGCCTGTCAACCGAAACGGCTGACAAACCAGAAGATTTCGAACAGTCGTGAGAACTAAAGAACCATGCCTCCATAGACATTGTAGTCCCTGAATACCCGGAAGGGGTAACTATAACTGTTGTTTTTTGCTTGCTTCTTCTTTCAACTGCAGTAAATGAAGTAAGCAGGACGGGATGACGCTGCTACATTCGTGATTATTCGTCCACTGTTAATTAAGGTTCTGAATACCCAGGAACTATGTCCTGTCATGGTCCATTAATGGTCCTGAATAGTATTCCCCGAACCCTATTCTATTTATTGAGGCCCGCATTTTATGGCTACAGCTATGGCTAAGGCCGAGCAAATCCCTAAACCTTGAACCTGCAACTCGTAAACCCTAAATACTAAACCTCAAACCCTAAACTCTAAACCTTGAATCTTAAACTCTGAACCTTAAATCTTATACCCTAAAGCTTAGACCCTAAACTCCCTAAACCCTAAGCCGAGTTTAGGATTGCAGAGCCTGCAGCCCCGAGGACTGTTCCTAAAGCCTCAGCCTATGTCTGGAATGGGGGAGTGTGGGGTAAACTTACCTTTGGTTAGTAGGGACTGGAAGAATGGTAGTAACTACCATTCCTCCATTCCCTACTAACCAAAGGTAGGTTAAATGATGCGAAACCCCTAAAGTTGGACCGGAAGCCCGAAATATACAGATGCCGAAGCCTAAAGGCCGTTGCACTTAATCAAAAGACTTTAAACCGGAACCCCAAAGCCCTGGGCCATAGGCCTTCGAATTCCTTAACCCCAAGACCCCAAAGTCCTAAACTCTACCTTAACCCTGAAGAAGAACCTACCTTTTTCGGGTTCCTTATTCTGATTTCCTTATACAAGTCCTTAAAAAGGTAGGTTCTTCAGGGTTAAGGTAAACCCGAAACCCTAAACCTCTAAAGCCCGAAAGCCCTAAACCCCTAAACCCTAAGCCCATGTAAGCCCCCAGGTCCTATGCGCTCTGACCCTGAAAAACACACCTCGCAAGGACCCCGGAGTAAGGCACCCTCCAATTTCAAGAATCCTACATCGCAACCCTAAACCCTAAACCCAATGCCAAACCTTCAGAGACCCTTACCATCTACCCAAACCCCAAACCAAACTCTAAGGGACCCTAAACCCTAAGCCCAAAGCCGATCATTAAAAGACCCTTAACCTTAAACCAAACCCCAAACCGAACTCTAAGGGACCCTAAACCCTAAACTACCCAAATCCCTAATCCCTAAACCCCGAAACCCCTAAACCCTAACCTCCAACCCTGGGCACTGGACCGGAAGTCCTCATCCAGGTCTGAGCAGGCCGTGATCTCNCCCCCCCCCCCCCATATGCTAGCCCATAGGCCGCCAAAGCACTGACCTCTGCCGCCGGTATCCTCGATGCGGGCGTTCCGAGCGAGGTGAGGAATCAGGGTTTAGGGTTTACTTAATCAGGGTTTAGGGGTTCTATAGGTTTAGTGGTTCTATAGGTTTAGGGGTTATATAGGTTTAGGGTTTAGGGTTTACTTAGTCAGGGTTTAGGGGTTAGGTTTAGGTTAGGTTCCTGGAAGGGTTCCTTTAAGGCTACAAGGGCTCCTTGAAGGGATCAATCTCGGGGGGGTTCCTTTAACGGGTTCCTCTAAAGGCCCCCGCAAGGGGGTGTGGGTTACTGTAGTAGGTTTAAGGGTTACTGCTCTCAGTGTTCTTTGAAGCGTTCAGGAATAAGGGCTCCAATAAGGGTATACAGGTTTTGCGAGGCTTTGGAAAAGGGTTCTAAAGCATGTCCATAAAGATTAGGTTTGTATGGCTTCGGGTTTGGCAACCCCGATGGGGTAGCGTGGACAACCTTGACGCGTGATCAAAGGCCCTCAGCGTTTGCCGGGTTCAGGTTTGGATTACCGGGCTTAGAGACTTACCTATAGTCTCCATTGTAGTTCAATTTTTTGGTTTAACCAAATGTATAATTGGGATCCTATAAGGTATCCCCAAAAAGGAACTAGAATGGAGACTACAGGTAGAGTTTAAAGACCCTAAACCCCTGAAGCGGCTCACATAAAAAACTTAGGCCCGAAATCCTTAACCTCAAAGCCTTCAAGCCTTCAAGCCCAAACTGAGACCCTGAACCCCGACATCCAAAATCATGAAGGCTCTGGGACTCGTGTTGGGGTCGTCAAGCCTCTGCACTGCATTGGCGCAGCGCCGGTTGGCATCGGGCGAAGCTCGCAGCTCGCCGTAAAGAGGTTCTGGGACTTAGGGCACGGGAATCGAGAACAAGTTTCAAGGTGTAAAGGCTTTAGGGCTTCACGTGTCTATTGCAACGTCCATCACACTTTCGGACACCTAACAGCAAAAGCGAACCAACACAAACACACACACACACAGCACAGCAAAGATTGTACCAAAGCTCATGAAGCCTTGCTGTGAGGAAGCAGTCCATTCAGAGACGGATTACAGCAAGTTTTTGCTCCACGCGGAAGCCTTGCTCCCTATAACCTGCCTAAATCCCAAGCCCCGAGACGACTAAATACTAAACCCTGACTTCCAGTCGTTCCTAAGCCTCCGTTTTAACTTTCTATAGAACTCTCACAGTACCCTTATAAAATGTGGGAATCTGATTAAGAAACCCTGGGCCTATAACCCCAAAATAGTAGGATGTATACAAGGAGCCCTAATACAGGCCCAAGGTTTCTTAATCAGGTTCCTACATGATTATAGTACCCTTATAGATCCCTCATAGTATCCCTTATAGACCCCGTTAAAGGAACCCTTAGGCCCAAGGTTTCCTACGTTATGGGATCGCAGGGTTCTCCCCAAGCTCAGGGGATTCCAAGCTGCTCGCGCTCTTGGCTGTAACTGGGCTTTGGAGTACCATACTTTAATACTTTTTTCTTAAAGGGAACCATTATGAAAAAAAAAGTGTATACTTTTTTCTCCCTGGTTACTTAAAAGCCCAGGTAAAGGCCAGTGCAAGAGACTCCAGACACCTTGCAGCTGCTTGGCCTTGTTTGCTTTAGAAGCCTGAGTATGTACCTACATTATTCCTAAGCTTAAGTAGGGTTCCTTAATTCCGGAGGAAGGAGAGGTGTAGTTTGGAAGGTTTGGTGTAGTGCTGGACTGCTTGCTTTGGGTTGTGGGGGTTTGGGCTACAGTAAACCCCATAAAGTTGGAAACCGGATTAAGGCCAAATAGTGCCGGGATTCCTTATACATTACTCTTAGGGATTGAGGCTATTGGGTTTCCAACTTTTTGGCTTCTACTCTAGTCTAAACAACCCCTCACAGCCCTCCCAACCATGGTCCGGATCTCTATTGTCGGCTGCAGGGGTGGGGGTTTGTGGGTGTAGTTAGGGCTTAACGAGAGCTCGCGGTTTGCCAAGGGTCCAAACTCATCTTACACCTCTGTTGTCGAAACGAGGACGACCATCCGGCCTTGCAGATTTGCCGGGCGCGGAGCATGCTGTCGCAGAAGGATCTCAGTAGCCTCAGACACCCCCGCAGCTCTTGCGATGACGTTAGGCGGAACTCCGAGCTCTGCAAGTATGCGCAGACAACCCGAAGCTTTGGGCGCTAAGCCGAAGAAATGGTGAGTTTTGCGCCGGTTCGGAAACCGCAAGCCCCAAACCCGAAACTGAAAAACTGCACTTCGTGCCGATGATCTGCGCCCTTGCTTTTTGTTCTGTTGTTGCATTCCTGGGATGGGGCTTGTAATTGTGTTAGAGTTGACAGTTTGGGGCTTACAGGCGAAAGGGTTACAAGGGCTTGGGGTTTATAGGGTAACGCTGAAGCCTGAGTTGAAAAATGTCTCATAGTATCAGTTACAGTATAGGTATTGCGAGCTCCGTTGGATGATATATCGATACTTCAGCCACCCCTACCCCGTCAAAAACAGCACACAACAAGCAACACATGCTTGAATACCACCATAGCATCGCGGTGCATACTTTGCGCCCCCCGATTCTTTCAAGCCGAACGCCCCAAGCAGCATCCCTTGATAACGGAACCCGAACTCCTAAAACCAATCGCATAACAACACTTTGAGACCTGACATTCGAAGCTAAACACCTTCAACAGACACAAGGTGACAACAACATACAAAGCAAGTTATGAATCACAACATCAAACGCTCAAAGCCTAGACCTGAATTCAGCCCGACACACTTGACAGCCATAGACCTTAAGCCCTTTGACAACCTATGGGCTTTAGGCTACCCAAAATCCTGCAACCTCGGCGCGAACCTGCCTGGTCTGTACTGCAAAGCACCCGCAGGATCGGACAGATTTGGTGCGAAACCTGCTGTCCCTCCGAGGCTTATTGACCCCTTGCCAGGGGTTCGTTTAGGAGGGGCAGGGTCCAATTTTTTTGAAAGTAAACCCGAGAGGATATGTATTAGGGCATTAGGGCTTACGAGATCTCGGACTAAGTCGACACCCTCTTTAAATTCGCCCTGGACTCTACAGTCGAACCTCAAGCGTCCGAGCTGCATAGGCCATTGAAAGGGCTGATCAGGGTTCTTTACGGGTCTTTGCACGGGCTCCATCTGCTCTAAAGTATCTACACGAATAAGGTGTTCGGGTTGAGGACAGTAGTATTCTTGGCTTTGCAGCGGTAAGCATTTCTTGGCAGCATAAGGCTTTCAGGAACTTCGACCCTGTCGGGTCGTGCTAGAAGCCCTGGAAACCCCCACCTCACGGCTCAAAATGGCCCCAGAGCCCTTTTGCAGAGCCCGAAAGCCATTTGCAGATTCAATTTGCGCACGTAGCCCTAAGGGTTTAGGGTGTATAGTCTTTCGGAGTGCGGAGTGTGATGTAGATATAGAACTTGTAGAGGGTTTGGGCTCCTTGATTTGTGAAGGAAAGCTTGGCTCTACAGATTCGACCAATGTCTTCTTTCGAAAGTATGTGCCCTAAGACCCCAAACCCTAAAACCCTGAAAAGGAACCCTACTCGTAGGACGCTAAACCCTAAGACTCTTATCAGAGCCCGAAAAGGAATTCCCAAAGGCCCTAAACACTAAAAGCTCATAGGAGGAGCCCTTCAAGGAACCCTACAAGGCCCTAAGCCCTAAACGCTCCTAGGAGCCCTTTAAGGAACCTCACAATCCTTAAGAGCTCATAGGAGCCTTAAGCCTTAAAGGAAGAAGCCAAAGACCAACCCACAAAGGCTCCTTGACCACCGAGGGCTCGCCACATGGCGACGGCCATGGCCAAAACCTGAGGCCATGTTCAACCTCCGGATTCCTCTAAGGTTTCCTTAAAGGGTTATTATAATAAGGGTTCTAGGGCTTAGGGTTTCCTTAAAGGGTTACTATAATAAGGGTTCTGGGGCTTAGGGTTTCCTTAATAAGGTTTCCTTATCTGGGGTCTGGAGTACCATACTTGAATACTTTTTGTTGGTACCTGTTCCTTTAAGGAACCATTATTAAACAAAAGTCTATGCTTTCTTATCTCCCTGGTTACTTCAAAGTCCAGTTAAAGGGTTACTATAATAAGGGTTTCTAGGGCTTAGGGTTTTGAGCTGGGGGTTAAGGGTTCAGGGGTCCGTTTGTCATCATAAAGGTGTCGATTTCTATATGGGTCCTACAAAATTTCTGTAAGGGTTTGGCGCCATGGTTTTACAATTTGGGGTTGTTATAAGGTGCCTGAAAGGTAGCCATTTTGGCTCAAGCTCTAGACCAACGAACAAGTTCGCGCATCCAGGTTGCTCAACGAGTCAGAGGATGCCGCCGCATCGCATGCCCCCGAAGGTAGCGCGCCCGCTCGCCGCCGGTGGGGGGATCCGTCCGGCCGGTCAGGTGGCTGCAGCCACTGCAGCGGTAGCTGCAGGCGTTGCGGTCGGGATCCCGGGGCAACACATCGTGATCACCGGCATCGCCGTGGCCGTCGTGGTGCTGGTGATGGCCGTGCTCCTGTCGATGGCAGACACGGTCGCCGGCAGGGTGGTCGTGTGCCTGGTGGTCGCGTTTGCCTCTGGCCGCTGCCCAAGAGGGCAACAAAACATCTGGGCATCGACAACAATGGCACAGTCTGCAGATGCGAGCCATGCTCTGGAAAGTGGGCCCAGGCTCCAGATGGCCAGCCCTCCGCAAACGGANTTGAGAGATTGTGCCACGAGCAAGAAGACCACCAGCGAGATGTCACTGAGCATTGGGAATGGTTGAAGCAACAGCTCCAAGGTTTGCAGCAGAAGCATTTTTTCAGGCCTGATGACGGCTTTCGCCAGCCGTACATCACCTCGGCGACGAAAGATCTCATTCATGAAAAAGCCAAGTGTCTGAGATCGCTGCGAGAAGCTAGAGAAGCCTTTGATGCTGATGACGCAGATGAAGAAGCTCACCAGTCGTTTTTAGCGCGTCAAGCTGAGCTGAAAGAGGTGAATCGCAAAGTTCGTCAAGCAGTGAAGCTTGACAAAACGTGCTGGATAGAAGAACTGGGACAGGAAGCTCAACATGCGGCACAGCACAATGATTTTCGAAGGCTCTATGCAATTGAGCGGCGTTTGAGTGGCAGGAAAGTGCGTCCTCCAAAGGTTTAT
>BGNK01002832.1:5533-33923 GCA_003297005.1 Symbiodinium sp. clade A Y106
TTCCCTTCTAACTTACTCAAAGCCCCCTGAGCCAGGCCCCAAACCCCGGGACCACCAAATTCCCTTCTAACTTACTCAAAGCCACCCAGACCCTGAGCCAGGCCCTAAACCCCGGGACCACCAAATTCCCTTCTAACTTACTCAAAGCCACCCAGACTGACCCCGGTCTGAAGGGTCACTGACACCAGACTATTCAAGCGAAACCCTAAGGCCCAAACCCTAAGGGTCAAACCCTAAGGCCCAAACCCTAGGGCCGAAAGCCTAAGGCCCAACCCTAGGGCCAAAAGTTTTGGTCCGGGGGGGGGGGCTTACTATTTAAGACGCCACAATACTCGACAAATCCGTTTAGGGTTTCGAATTGAAGTGAAGTACTGAATCTAAAGTCATATGATCTTGTTTCGGTATTCCATCACAGAGGTGGCGCAATTCTTCGCTCGATTAGGCTCGCTACCCCCAGAGCAACTACACTCCGAATCCGCAAACTTTCCCTGGGCATCAAAATAGCCCAAAAGCCTTACATAGTATGGTCTTTGGGCCCAAAAGCCATTATATATGAGTTCTTAGATCCCTACGGTTTGCCCCCCAAAATGCTAGGAGGCCGTGGCCCAAGCCGGGGCGCTCGGAGAAGATTCGTTTGTGTGCCGGTTTGGCTGCACGCTGCTTCCTGTCTTCTTCTGGGGATTTGGGTTTAGGGTTTAGGTTTTAGGGTAAGGGTTTAGGTGTTTTGGGGTTCAGGGTTTCAGGGATGGCGTTTTGGCGTCCCAATCTCCTGCATGAATCAAAGACGAGGTTGGTGGTTTCAGGTTAAATGTGTTGGGTGCTGTGGGTGGGGCTGCTTTCAGGGACCCCAAAAGCACATAAGCATAAACATTTTATATAGGGATATCCCTACCTTATTGGGCCTCATTATAAGGGGATTCAGACGGGATATCCCTATCCTAAGTTTTGCTTATGTGCCCTTTTTGGGGGCCCTATGCTTGTGTTTATCTTAGAGTTGCTCGGCCTCCGGGGGCTTAGTTGCCACCTAGGCTTGGATAGACGGTTACAGTTTGCGATTCTACTGTTGACCGCTTTTCGAACCAAGAGCGACCATGCCAGGAAGCTAAGAGATGTAGTCGAACCCGAGCATTAAAACTAACCCTCACCCCTTAACTAGTACCTCGCAGACTCAACTCAACCCAACGTGGCAGCTGTTGCAGACAAAAGGGGACGACCAAACAATAGGACCCTAGCCTTACCCCCCCTCCCCCCTCCCCACCACAATTCCCAAATCCCAGACTGAACCACAAACCCACAAATCTCAACTTCAAAACCATAAACCCGAACATCCCAGACCGCAAAAAACAAGTCCCAACCGTCGTTTAGTTCCTGAATCTTCGCCCTGCGCGGCTTGAAGCCTGCACTGCGAATCTTGAAGCCCGATGCTTCAGTAGACCCCTGAAGCCCAAATCGCTGGAGTAATCCTTTATGAAGCCTGTGAGCTCTACTCCCTAAACCCTCTAACTGAATCCATACAGTCTAGATTTGGCTTGCACCGCACGGGCTTGGATGTAGGGTTCGGGGTTCAGGGTTTAGGTTTCAGTATCATACGCCCTGGTTTAGGGGTTTTTTAGGTTTTTTGGGGTTCGGGGGTTGACCCTTGAGGTTTACATAATGTTTATGAGCTTGGAGTGTTGGGAATTGCGATTTGCAGGCCGTGAAAACTCGAACGCAAAGCCCGCCAAACCAGTTGCAGCCCGCAAAAAAAACCTTCTCTGGGTTAGTCCCGGGCTCCAGCCATGCGCAGTCAGACAGCGTACCGTCCGAGCCCACTCTCCAGCATACCCGGAAGCTAGCTTTATAGCGGGGTTTAGGGCTTACGGTCCAATAAGGGTAATACGGCTGATGGACAAAATCCTGCATTACCTTAGGGACCCTAAACTATGGGAATTATGGTATATTCCCTATAATGGGTAATGCAGGATTTTGTCCATCAACAGTATGAGGATGTAGCTGAGTTCTCTCATCTTTCGGTCAGAGGCCGCTCTGCCTCTCCATGGGTTTCAAGGCAAGCTACATAGACAACCATAGATGTACCTGTTAGGGCTCCTTATTATGATTTCCTTCTGTAAGTCCCTAAAAAGGTTGTTTTTTTCGGGACCCTAAGCCAAATATCAAGAACGAGAGCATATGTACAGCATAGTTACAGCATTGCCGGCTAGTGCCGAATTCGCTGCTCCCCGGGGCGCTGTTGACCCCAAAATTCCCTAGGCCCTGTACATCCCCAGGCCTAAACTCTATCCCCATACCCCGGTTTAGGGTTTAGGGCGTTCCAAAATCCCTAAAGCATACAGTCCACCGCACCGAAGTTCGGAGGAGCGCGCCGTAGAATCCTTTTGGAGCAGCCTATGCTCCTGACACGGATGCCATGGACGGCTCTGCTTCGATCTCCCTCTCCCCGAAGCTAGGCAATTTAGGGTTGAGTAATCGGGTTTAGGGTTGGGAGATGTTGAGAGTTTATTTATTCTCTCTCTGAGGGTTGAGAGTTTAGGCTTGAGGGCTTGCAAGGGGTGGAGGGTTTATAAACCCTAACCCCTAAACCCCTAAACCCCTAAACCCTAAACCCTAAAACCCTAAAACCCTGGGTAGAACAGCCCAGGAAGTCCTACCGCCGGGCCTCCATCCGCCGTGCCGACACCACCCTTAGCGGCGGAAGCTCGAGCACCGGCACCGGAAGTGTCACTCTCCTCAAGGAGTTCTTGGGACCCAGAGTTGGGGTTTAAGGCCTGGGGTTTAGGGTTTGGAGTTTAGGGTCGAATAGGGTTCAGGGCATTTTTTTTGTGGTCTAGGGTTTGGGGTTTAGAGTCTAGGTTAGAGATCTTGGAGGACTTTCTCACTCTACGAGTTTCGGGATAGGGGCGCGCGGGGCACCCCATAACCTTAACCCCAAACCATGTGAAACCCCAGAAGCCATGAAGTCTGAGGGGTACTTATGGGCTTAAATAATTACCTATACTGTTTTGGGGGTTCATTATTACAAATGTAGTACAATGGACCCCATAACCCTATTCTAATTTTTAAGGCCCCTATAGTATACCTATACTTGCTGATAGCCCCAGTTAAGGTGCTTAGAGCTTATAACATTACTGACTGATGAAGTCCCACGACCCTTCAACTAGACTCTAAACCCCAAACCCTTAAAGGAACCCTTATAGATCCCTTGAAGGAACCCTCCTTGTTATAGCAGAAAGGACTGTTGTGGCGTGTGTAATTCAGCAGTTTTGAAAACCTTGTAGATCCTTTCAAGGAGCCCCTATAGATCCTCAGGGTGAAGGGATTTGAGGCTGCATGATTTAGGGTTTAGGGGCTTTGGGTTTAGGGATGGCCCCATGGAGCCATGGGATAGGGATCAAAAAAATACACAAGGATCATTATTTTACTTCGAACATCCCCACCCTACCAGGTAGTCTCATGGTAGTCTGTGGAGTTGGGCACTCTAGGTAGTCTCACGGTAGTCTGTGGGGTTGGGCACTCACGATAGTCTGTGAANTACTTCGAACATCCCCACCCTACCAGGTAGTCTCATGGTAGTCTGTGGAGTTGGGCACTCTAGGTAGTCTCACGGTAGTCTGTGGGGTTGGGCACTCACGATAGTCTGTGAAGTTGGGCACTCCGGGCAATCTCACGGTAGTCTGTGAAGTTGGGCATTCCAGGGCGTCTCACGGGTAGTCTGTGGGGTTGGGCACTGTAGGGAGTCTCACGGTAGTCTGTTGGGATTGGGCACTCCAGGGAGTCTCGCGGTAGTCTGTTGGGATTGGGCACTCCAGGGAGTCTCACGGTAGTTTGTGGGGTTGGGCGCTCCAGGGAGTCTCGCGGTAGTCTGTTGGGATTGGGCACTCCAGGGAGTCTCACGGTAGTCTCTCCAGGGAGTCTCGCAGTAGTCTGTTGGGATTGGGCACTCCAGGGGGTCTCACGGTCGTCTGCATGTTGGGTTGGGCACTCCAGGGAGTCTCGCGGTAGTCTGTTGGGATTGGGCACTCCAGGGAGTCTCACGGTAGTTTGTGGGGTTGGGCGCTCTATAGGGAGTCTCACGGTAGTCTGTTGGGATTGGGCACTCCAGGGAGTCTCACGGTAGTCTGCGGGGTTGGGCACTCCAGGGAGTCTCGCGGTAGTCTGTTGGGATTGGGCACTCCAGGGAGTCTCACGGTAGTCTGTGGGGTTGGGCACTCCACGGAGTCTCACGGTAGTCTGTTGGGATTGGGCACTCCAGGGACGCACTCCAGGAGGTAGTCTCAGCGGGCGAGGAGTAATAGCTGACTTTAAGATCTAACAACCCCACACCGAGGGTGGAGAAAATATAAAATAAAAAAGGGATCAATTAGATAATTAAAAGGATCAAAAACAAAATAAAAGCTTAATCAAGGGCTAGGGGCTTATGGGCTTCCTGGTTCCCTGGTCCACTGGTCCCCTGGTCCTTTGGTCCCATGGTCCTCTGGCCCCTCGGTACCCTACTGCTACTACAACGCCTACTACTCCTATACTATATTATACTATACTGTTATTGTTTTACCATTGTTACATAAAACTATAAAATTTGTTTTAACTTATAATATATTTTCGTATATTGTATCATACTACATTACATTATATCATCTTATGTTATATCATAATATATTATATTTTTTTGCAATATATCACATTATATGATGTGATATTATATCATATTATATTGCCAATTTTTGTAAGCTAAGCAGGGTCGCTTCGAGTATCATCCTGCTAGCAAAAACAGAACCCATATGGACCCTCTCAGAACCCGTCATAAAGACGTTGTGTTTGCAAATGGGGGATGGATGGGGGGGGGAGGCTGCGCCCCCCCCCAACCCCGCTTTCTTTCTAAAGCCGTGCAGGCTTGCTTTCAAGAACATCACAGCATGAACAAGACTTGCACCAAACACAAAATTGTTTCAGAGGAAGGCGTTCTGTTTTCAATTGGGCAGGTGCGTCCCCGTTCTTTTAAGCTGTGCAATATCGCTCCAGGTATCATCCTGCCGGCAAAGACAAAACCCATATGAACCCTCTCAGAACCTGTGATAGAGACGTTGTGCTTGCAAATGGGGGGGCTGCGCCCGCCCCCAACCCCCTTGCTTTCGTTTTAAGCCGTGCAGCCTTGCTTTCATGAACATCGCACCATGAACAAGACTTGCATCAAGCACAAATCTGTTTTAGAGCTTTTCAAAACTCATCATAAAGGCATTTTGTTTGCAAAAGGGGCGTGCGTCATTGCTTAATTTTAGATTATGTTGTAGTATGTCATGTTATATTAGATTTTGTTGTATTACAGTATATCAAGTTATACCGAAGTATATCAAATGCTAGTATATTGTATTATGTTACATCATATGATATATTACAGTAAACGATATTATATTATATTTTAGTATGGAAGAAGTTGTATTTCGTTTTACTATACTGTATTATATCTATGGTATCATATGATATTATATCATATTGTATCAAGTTTCGTTTATATATTCTGATAGATTATACGATATTATATCATAATACAGTGTATTGCATTATATCACATTATAACATGGTGTTATGTATTATATTGTACTATGTCATATTCGATTATATTGTTTTAATGTTTTTCATATTATGCTATATTTGGTATAAGCAGACGAAGAAGTAGAAGTAGTAGTAGTAGTAGTAGTAGTCGTCGTCGTCGTCTTCGTGTTCGTAGTAGCAATAGTAGCAGTAGCAATAGCAGTAGCAGTAGCAGCAGCAGTAGCAGTAGCAGTAGCAGTAGCAGTAGCAGCAGTAGTAGCAGTAGCAGTAGTAGTAGCAGTAGCGGCAGCAGGAGTAGTAGTAGAAGTAGTAGCAGCAGCAGGAGTAGTAGTGGTAGTGGTAGCAGTAGTAGTAGTAGCAGTAGTCGTAGCAGTAGCAGTAGCAGTAGTAGTAGTAGTAGTAAAAGTAGCCGTCATCGTCGCGGTGGGATGCATATTTCGTCCCCGCGTTCTACTGCTTGCAGCGGATCCGTGCGACAGGCGGTTCCCGCTGTTCTGACTACGGAGCATGTTTTGCGATCCCATCATACTGTTTACAAAATATCGCCAGAAACTCCAGTTGCAGGCATCGATCACCTGGAGCCCTTAGACGCAGTATATAGTACTTGCAGGATGGCAATTGTAGCGCGCAGCCGCAGATTTACAGCCGTGACAGCCCGGGCTCGCGATTTTTATTTTTTTAATGATCCCTTTTTAATATTTGTTTGATCCTAGAAATTTTATTTTTCTTTTTGATCCTTATTTATTTTTTTATCCGGCAGCCTGTTGGAGCCATGGCACACCAAGATCACTTCTAGGCAAAATATACCGCGCACTGCCAAGAGCTACTTGTGTATAGGGCCCCATACACTCTACATGAGGGTTTATTGTAAGAACCAACAAAACGGTACATTATAGGAGCTTAGGGTACGGATTTTGAGTGCGTTGTGGGGGATACTTACCCAGAAAAAAGCCAATAATAATACTTGCTAATCATGGATATCCTAGTTTCTACGATGTAGACACTTAAGAACCTAAGGGCATTAACAAGTTCGGGGTTTGAGATCGATAAGATCCAGGGTATACAACTTGGAAAAGTTAGTGTCTATATGATTTCGGACTTACTGTTCATAAGACTTTGTCGGCTGATTGCCTAATATGAGGCCGTAATACTTACCTACGCTGTTCTTGGGATTCCTTATTACAACTCTACTGTGAATGGCATAAAAACCCATTCTGACTATTTATAAGGCCCCTACATTAGGTGGTTGGTTGCCTAGATTTCTCACTCTTCGCCCTTACCTGGATATTCCAGGTGCCGAAAACTTCTAGCGACTAGATTCTGCGGCAAATGTGCAGGAAACGTGCGTTGTGTCAGTGTAGCGCAACGAATCTGCTAAACCTTTCTCCTAAACCACCAAACTCTAAATCCTTAAACCCTAAACCCCCGAACTCTAAACCCTGACCCTGAATGAAGTTTACTAAACCTTAAACTCACCAAACTCCAAGCCCCTAAAACTCTTAAACCCTTCAGCCGGCAGGCCTCCCCAAGCCCTAATCCCCGGAACCTTTAAACTCTTAATCTGGGCTTTGGAGTACTATATAGTACCATACTTTGATACTTTGTTGGGGACCTGTTACTTCAAGGGAACCCATTATGAAATAAAAGTCTCTACATTTTTCTCCCTGGTTACTTCAAAGCCCAGAAAATGATCCTTAAAGAACCCTGAACGGAACCCTTAAAGGAGCCTCTGCCTGGGGGGCCCCCTAAACCCTAAAGGTACTCTTAATACAGGAGCCTTCAAAGGGTTCCTATTAAAGGGTGATCTTTTCGGGATACTATAAGGGCTCCATAATATAGAGGCCTAAACAATTACCAATGCTATTTGGGGGCGCTCCTTATGAAAATTACAATCTACTAGGCCCCAACACTAACCCTATTCTAATTATTAAGGCTTTATATTGCCCTTAAACCTTCGAATCAGCTCGCCGGGCTGCATTCGGCGCCGGTCTTCGGGCGAACCTTGACCTCGACGCAGTCTGGGGGAGCCCCGTCGCCCACCACCTCCGATAAGGACAGCCACCTGGCCCAAACTCCTGGTGGTTTGGGGTTTAGGATGTTGGGTTTGGGGTTTAGGGTGGCGCTGTCCCGCTTTTGGCCTGCACGTCTTAGACGCTCGGGATCTCCCTTCTGCCTGTGAGGGAGTGAGTGAGTTTATGTCTTATTAGCGGGCTGCCACCTAGCCAAAAGTCGCGCTTTGTGTCTGTAGGGAAGTTGATAAGAATCGGGGTTCTGGGTACATGATAGTGTACTTTTATGTGGGGCTACTAGAAAGGGAGGCTGCTCTGAATTGTTCGAACCTCTCTTTTGGAGGTTTAGTGACTGCTAGAGCATAGAGTTGATAGAAGGTATTGAAGGAGTCTGAGGAAGATGGGTGCTGGGCGTTTGACGGTACTTTGGATTTCGACAAGGGCTTGTTTTACCTGAAGCTTGATTTGGCCTTTGTATGCCTTCATGATGCTAGAGTCCCTAAACCCTAAACCCTCTGCTAGAGGACTAAAAGGATGCTTGTGAGTTTCATTTCTCCTGTATCCCCCATGAAACGGAACCAGTCGACTAGCACCCGAAGCCCTAAACCCTATAAGCTGAGCCGTTTTACTGCGCATAGGGACAAGTCCAAGCTTGTACGGCTCTCGTGCTTCGTCGATGGAGAAGCCAGACAAAACCCAAAGCTCTAATTTGACAGAAGTGCAAATGATTACCAATATCCTTCCCTTGGGCTCCTTAAATAAGGCCCCTCCATGAAGCCGAAACTCTGAGCCCTAAACTCAAACCGTGGCCCTAGGAGAGGGCCATGATACATAGTGAGACATCGAAACAAAGGGGGGGGGGGGTCCTGAAGCACTTTGAGAAAAGATAGCTGGTCGTAAGCACGTTCTTTTACGGAGGTTACACCCCACCCACGAGAGATTCCCAGCATAATAATCCACAGCATCATGTTAGTGACTAATCGGCTAGACAACCCTACTTTCTACTATATAGATACTTGACAGCCTCGGCGAGGTACCGCCTTGAGACCATGTTAGAACCCTAACTAAGAATATGTTCAGTGCTGTTGAAGTCCTTACCTAGGTGAGGAAAAAGGGCCTTTAAAGGCAGTGAGGAGCGACCCGATCTCGCCAGGGAGTGGTAAGGCATGGCTTGCACAGTAGATTTCTGCGATGCCTATCTAAACTACCATGCGCGACCGATAGGGACACCACAAAAGAATTAGGTTTGGGAAGGTTAGTCACGGTAGGCAAGGTAGATGCCAAACCCCAAACTCGACAAACCATTTCAACAACACTAACCCCCCACCCCCCCTAACCCTGACCTCTTCAATGGTGCAAGTGCCTAATTGCTGGGCTCTGTGGGCGCGAAGGGTGAGCCTTCTGAGGCAAGCGCATTGATCCGGACCAAGCAGACTTGTGTCAAGCACTTCTACGTCTGGGCCTCAGCACCCGAGCATGGGGAATTCCTCAGGCTAGGCATTAGGGTTTATAGGTCTGGTTCAAGTTTTTACGGTTTAGGACCCAGACCCTCGGGAGGATCTAGAAAGTAGATCCCCTAATTTGGGGCCCTATACTACTAAGGGTACTTTATAGGAACCCCCCATTTACGGGATCTACTTTTTGGATCCTGCCGGGGGTCTGGCTTACGGTACACAGGGTCTAGATTTACCGAGACGCCCCCCAGCTACCTTTGATCAAAGCCGCGCCAGCTGGCGACTTTAGGGTTTGGGGGGTTTAGGGTTTAGGGTTTGGGGGATTTAGGGATTTAGGGGTTTAGGGTTTAGGGTTTAGGGGGTTGCTCTTTCGGGGTCAGAGGTTGACAGAGTATCCTAAGCGTGTTTCGTTTGGATCTCAGTCACTTGACGCAGCTGCCGCAGATGTTTTGGTTCAGTGATTTCGGTTCGTTTGGGGCTCTGACGGCTTTGGCTTCGATTTGATTTCGGTTTCGGTCTGAGCGTTCCCCCACCATACCCTGCTTGAGCGTCCGACCATGCCCCCGGTGAAGCGTTCTAGAAACCCGGACCTTCAAAAATCCTTGAATCAAGGAATATATCATTAGTTAGAGTAGGATTCTTTAATTTGATTTAAGGTATATTCCTTAAGTAAGGGATTTGGGAGTCTCCAGGAACCTACCCCACACCACACTCTGGACTCGACGCCCCCAAAAAATGCTGCCTGTGAACAAATCTGGCCATGCCCGTGAGACTCCATTATCAGCGCTGTCACACTCTGTCCGAACCCAAAGGACCCAAAGGATCCATGTACCCAAATAGTATATACTTAAGCCTTAAAGTAGTCTCTATATTGGTACTTTGGGGCCAAAGTATATACTATTTGGGTACATGGATCCTTTGGGGAATAGTTGCTTACTATAGTATCCCCTCATGGTCCTTGTATTCAGCAAAACACGATTCTTATTCTTCAGGCCCCGTCAGCATTTGAACCACCGCTCAACCCGACTGGAAACCTCTGAAGCTCAGGTTTTCAACCTCAAGTCTAGGGATACCTAGGGTTTACCTAGAGGCTCATACCCTACCCCTTTTTAGGGCGCCTACTTTTTAAGATAACAGATCCTAACCATAAAACTAGGTATCCTAAAAAAGGGGTAGGGTATGAGCCTCTAGGTAGGGTTTAGAGCAAAGCTGTTCACTTCTACTCCGTGACGGCTGTTTGCGAGGACCCTCAACCCGGAGCCCGAAGCCTCAAACATCCTCAAACCCTTAACCGTAGCTCAAACCCCAAACCCTAGACAAGAGACACTCTGCTGGGGGAAAAGGTGCTTTAAAAAAACAGTGGCTGAAACCCTAGACGCTGAACCCTGATCGTGGACTCTGCCTGAAGGTAGTATCGAAGAGATCCTTGGCTGCATGAATCGGCAGCCGGAGGGTTATCCAGGCATCGAAAAATGATACTAGAATGAATTCCACGGGGCTCCGACTCATCTTCGGACCCCGGTATGATAGAGCCTTTATGATAGTAGCCCTTATAGAGCTCTTACACAGTACCTTTAACCTATATCCCAAACCCTGTCCTAATTGCTAAGGCGCCCACTTAAAGGTTCATGGTAACGGGTAACTGGGATATTATAAGTACAATTATACTCATAAAAAACTTACAGCTCCGACCAAGCTACATATAACTTTAACTTACGAGTCCAATGGTCCTTTAAGTAGACCCTAAACCCTAAACTCCTAAAGGCGCCTTAAGCGGAATTAGGGTTTAGGGCTTAGGTCCCTAAACCCTAAACCTTAGTGCCCGCACCCTGAATCCCAGTCCGTATGAATTTTCAACCTCGGTGTCTTGCAGCCTCGATCTCCCCGTGTAGAATCCCAGGTCACCTAGATACTGTAGTAGGCTCTAGGCTTTAGGGATTTAAGGGTTTGGGGATTTTAAGGAGAAGTTTTAGGAAGGTTTGGGGATTTATTTAGGACCCCTGTTCAGAAAAGGTGCGTCCAACTCGAGCTCCTACATCAAAGCCCATTGAGGGCTGGGGGTTTGGGGTTAACTCAACCCTTTTACCTTAAATCCCTTGTCACATGTCTGAAACCGTCTAAAACCGCAAACTCTAATCCCTAAACCCGCCGAACCCTTACAGAAATCGCTCTTGCACACTTAAGGGAACCTTTAAATTAAATTTAAATGGAACCCCCACCCGGAACCCGAACCCCCCGAAAGCCGCTACGCTAAGGGAAAGCTACGACCCGGATCAGATCAATCAGGAGTTCTCCAAGCCGGCCGCAACCTCATCAGGAGCATGAGGGAAATTCTCTGAATTATGACCCCTTTTAGGGTGCTGTTTATGAGGGTGTCGCACTGTATTGGGGACCCACATTCTAGGGTTTGGGGTTTAGGATTTGGGGTTTTGGCTTTTAAGGAACCCTTCCTCAGAGACCCTTTAAGTTACTAATGGCCCATGATCTTGTAACTAGGCTGTAGACCCTCAAGCCGCAAAGGAACCCTTAAAGAGAACTTGTTATAGAACCTTCTAGTACCCCTAAGTGCTAAAAGGAAGCCTATACCCTAGTTGCCGGGTTTGTTTGTCCATCTTGCAGAGACATGATACTTCAACGTAACCCTAACGCCCGCCCCTTCTAGATTCCTGAGAAGAGCCCTTTAAGGAATCCTTTAATTTCAGTATGATGTTAAATCTAAGGGATTACCTGTCTTATTCCTTATTAGGGTTCCTTTTCATATTATACAGGAGGGCAAATGCCCTATTTTATCTAGCAAGGCCCTTACATTAAGCAGGACAGGTAGGGTTTGGATCCATCCTCTTGAGGTCATGTTCAAGAACCGGCCCCTCACGCGATGTAACGTGCTGCACTATGCGATCATTGAATCCGCAAGCACAAAGTCAGGCACTTTGAGGGTGGGGTTGAGGGTTGGAGGGTCTACATTGGGGTTTAGGGGGGCTTGGTGCCCAAATTCCTAAAACACTGAGTCTGTAAGGGACCCTGAGCCTAAGCACACTTCTGTACCGAGCTTCCTTGAGATTTGCTTGCGGAGTTTTGAAATGTCGTCTGGTTCTACAAAGGCTGTAGTGTCTAGGAACTGGTCTGATGCATTTAGTATCAGAGGTCGGGGTTCGGGGTCAACAAGACGCAGTGGCTCAGCTTCGGCGATGCAAACCGTTCAGAAGGCTCTTTCGGGGAAGCCGAGCGAAAGCTCACAAAGCCGGATCCTCCAGGAAGCAAGAGGTTCTATTATTGGTTGTCACGACACGTGCCATCAGACAGCATAACCGAAAACCATCGTAGATATGGAAATATCCTCAACCTTTCCTGTCCCTGTACCATTGCCCTTAAACTCATCGGGAATCCTCGATCCCGGCCCTTTCGCGCCAGTCCCAACGGCTTACACTGCAAGCTCCAAACTCGAAAAACCTAAACAATGGTTTATTTCTCCGGAGTTTGGAGTTTGAGATGTGGGCTCAGTTGCTCGTGGATTAAGGTGTCTGATTTAGCTACGGGTACAGCTGAGGCACTACTTAAGGTTTAGTCGACTACCCTGCATAAACTCTCAAGTGGATAGGTTTTTGTCTCCCTAAGACGCAACCCCGACACCCAAAGCCTAAATCCTAAACCCGATAGACACCACTGCAAAGCCCGATAGTCCCCATAAAACCCTGTAACACCTTTGTCGAAACCCCCTGAACGGGCTCTTAAACCCAAAACCCTGAACCCTAAGCCCTTCAAACAAAAACCTTAAATACTAAACCCTAAACCCTAAACACTGAAACCCGAAAAGCAAGCAGGGGGGCCGGTGACCGCTGTCGTCGAAGCCAAAGCCGACATCGCCGCCAAGGCCATGTACGCAAGTATGAAGAGCCTTGGCGTGGGTTCAGTTTTTTAGAGCTTACCTTAACCCTGAATAACCTACCTTTTAGGGTTCCCTATTATGATTTCCTTATATAAGTCCTTAACAAGGTAGGTTATTCAGGCTTAAGGTAGGGTTTATAGGGTTTTGGGCTTCGGGTTTAGGGTTTAGGCTTTGAGGGGCGATTGAGGTTTGTTTTAGGGCTTCTAGGGTTAAGTGTGTGAAGTTTCGGCGTTAGTGTTTAGGGCTATGCGGTTTTCTAGGCCATTGCTGGATTTGTGGGTTTAGAGGCTTTCAAAGAGTTTTGTCTTCGTGTGTTGGTGATATGGGAAGCATGTTTGGGTATTGTATTGGGTTGATATTTCGGATGTACTTTAGAGGCCGGAAGAATAGCCAACATCACCCATAATGCTCCTTCTGGTAGCTTTGAGAATGAACCCCAAATTTAGGGTTTAGGGGCTTAGGGGTTTAGGGGTTTAGGGGTTAGAGGTTAGGGGTTTAGGGGTTTAGGGTTTCTAATTATTAGGTACCCTTTCATATTACCGAACCAACACTCGGAAGTGAAAGGGCACTGATCTCTGAAGCCTAAAGCGACCCAGCATCCATGGTGAAACCTTAAAGCGTTAAACACTACAGGACGTGGGGGCCAAAAAAAGAAAGGACCGACCAATAAAAAGGACAGAAAACAAAAGGACCGACATAAAACTCCACCCTGAAACCCTTAAACCCTAAACCCCTGCACCCGCAACCTTGAGAAGGTCGTCTTCAGGGACCTAAATGACATAGCCTGACTCCTAGACCCTACAACCCCAAACCCGGAATCCCAGGACACACCCAGACGGGAAGCAGGCTGCCGACGATCATCATGATCGCCAGCTTCGAAGTTGCCTAAGGGTTTAGGCGTGTGGGGTTTTAGAGTTTGGGGGGTTTAGGGGTTTGGGTTTAGCTAGGTGTTTAGGGTTTTGGTTCGGGTTTAGGGCTTTAGTATTTAGGGATTTAAGGTTTCTGGGCTTGGGTGTTGGCTTAGGGTTTAGGACCCGGAGTTGAAGAAGTGCGCATTCAAGAACATCCGGTTCAATTCAGGAGTTTAGAGTTTAGGGCTTTACCCAGAGGCCCCAAAGTAGCTCCTTTTTGGGGTTACCTTATAGGATTCTATAACATATGAACCCCCAAAAAGGAACTACTATGTGGCCTCTGGATAGGCTTGAGGGTCTTGGGGTGTCAACCCAACTGGCTAAGAGCCCAAAACCTGAACCCCGAGTCCTCCGCATCCTATGCCCAAGGCCGTATATCTCCCCCCTTCACCATCATGTGGGAGTTTCCGAAAATAGGGGACCCTAATATAGTACCCTACATAGTAGGATCCTTGCCATAAGGACCCCCAAAATAAGGTACCCCGAATTTTCGGAAACTCCCATGTAGAGGGCCTCAATGAGAGCAGGGTTTGGTGGGTAAAGCTATAGTAGCTATTGTTCAACACCAACGCGATATGCACAGAGACCTTAAAAAGAGTATTTAGGGTTTAGGGTTTATTACAAGTCACACCGGCTTCTAGCTGACCTTGGGCAGGAGAGCCGTGAACCCTGACAGGGCTTCACTTTCAGCCGAAGGCTTCCAATCCCGACACCCTAACCAACACACCCTAAGAAAGCACCCACAAACCCGAAACAGCACATAGACACATAAACCCCTAAACCCTAAAGCCCCAATCACTAAACCCTGAACGCTAAACCCTAAACCCCTAAACCCGTAAACCCATAAAAACCATCCCCCCCCCCCCGAAGTTTCACGGCGGAGGGGTTTGCAAGCAAAGAAAGGCAAAGACGCAATTTGTCCGTTTAGGGCTTTGCGTCTGNCACCAAACCCCCCAAAAAAAACCCCCCCAAACCCCAAAAAGGCACAAAACCAAAAAACCCCCAAAACCCAAAGCCCCAATCCCTAAACCCCGAACCCTAAACCCTAAACCCCCAAACCCGGAAACCCATAAAAACCAACCCCCCCCCCCCGAAGCTTCACGGCGGAGGTGCTTGCAAGCATAGAAAGGACATGAAGCGATTTGAGCGTTTAGGGCTTTAGGTTACGGGTTTGAGGTATGTGGGTCTTTCATAGGGCTTTTTTTAGAGTTTCCTTTCCCTCCAAAAAATATTGTTTTAAGGACGTAAATAAGGCGACAATAGTAAGGAGCCCTAAAAACGTAGGTTATTTGGGGTCCAGGTTAGGGTTGTTCACGGGGTTCAGCGACGCATACCTAGAGGCTCCATATATAGTACCATTATGGAACTAGGTCCCGAAAACCCTGACAAGGATGCTCTTTTGGGGCCGAATTCCATAATGGTACTATATATGGAGCTTCTGGGATAGAGTGAAGCCAGCTTTTAGACTCGCGCAGGTGGTCTACGAGACGGAGCTCGAAGCAGTGCGTCTTTGTCGTCATAGTTGGGTAGCATTTCAAGTCTTTATGGATACTTAACTTAACAAAAAAACCAATAAGGAATAGAACGTTTTAGATTTTTTGTGTACCTATTAATTAGAACCCACTAGAGAATAGAAACTTGAACTTGTAATACGATCCCAACCATGAACTAGGCATATTGCGGCTGGTCTCGGGCACATCCCGGCTTTGGAGGTCGCTTGGCAGACCCAGGTTTAGGGATTAGGGCTTAGGTTTAGGGCTCTTCTGGAATTAATTCTTTACTATTTGTTACAACTAAACTCCAAAGAATTATTCATATTCCATGATTTTGACTGTGGTTCTAAGGTCGCTTACCATAGGAGCCGCAAGAAGTAGCGAACCGAGGGGTGGTTTGACCCTGGGGTGAATTTTTGGGCTTCGGGGTTCGAGGGCAGGGGATTCGGGCAGTCGGGCTTTGTGGCTTACAGCTTACAGACATTCGGGTTCAGGGGTTTAGGGTTTAAAGCTTAGAGGGTTTAGGGCTTAGGGTTTCGAGAGTTCGGGGCTTGGGGGCTTACAGCTTACATGAATGAAGGTTTTCGGTGTTTAGGGTTTAGGGACTTGAGTTTAGAGGGTTTAGGGATATGGGGCTTACAGCTTACATAAATTCGGGTTTAGGGGCACAGGGTTTAGAGGGTCAAGAGCTTGAGGCGTACAGCTTACATAAATTAGGGTTTAGGGGTTCAGGGCTTAGGGCTTAGAGTCTAGAGGGTTGAGGGCTTTGGGGCTTACAGCTTACATCAAGGGGTCAGCAAAGGGTTGGGGTTGGGGCGTGCAGTGCTTTGCTTGCGCTTACACCTTAAGCAGATAAGGCCAAGGCTTGTGGAATTGCTCCACCAATGCAGCAATCCGACGATTCAGCAACTGTGGCATAGTAGGCGTAAAGCTTAGACATAAACCAGAATCTCTTGATCCTAGGTGGCTAATTGTGTTTTGTTCAATGCCGATTTGTGCTGGTGCTTT
Organism: Symbiodinium sp. clade A Y106; assembly: GCA_003297005.1. Taxonomy (NCBI): domain Eukaryota; class Dinophyceae; order Suessiales; family Symbiodiniaceae; genus Symbiodinium; species Symbiodinium sp. clade A. The sequence goes on from BGNK01002832.1 coordinate 21,842, forward strand.
CTGGCAGCAGGCTAGGGCATTTGTGTTTGACAGGAGCAGCGCTGCAATTAACTAAATTAGCTACCCTGCGTTCCTGACAGAAGCGATCGTGGACTATCGGGAGAGCCCTTTTCTGGGTTCTTGTTAAGGAACTTACTCTAAGCCACCATAATAAGAAACCCATTATTACTACTATCCTATTAGGATAATCTTGGTGTTTCTGCGTGCAGCCTCTACTCTACAATCCCAAGAACACTATCGCAGCACCACCGTAAGCCCTTCCCCCTCACTCCTATAAACCCGAAACTCTAAACTCCAACCTTATAGCACCCTGACCTAACCGTAACCCTGAATAACCTACCTTTTTAAGGCCTTGTTATATAAGGAAATCATAAAAAGGAACCCTAAAAAGGTAGGTTATTCAGGGTTAAGGAGGACCTTTCAAAACCCGCAGACTCCCGGGACCTACTTAAAGGCTCATGGGACTTAGTAAGTGAGGTTATAAGTAGGTTATAATTAGGATAACCCCACTTAGGGGACTTATAACCCCAAATATAAGCTACTTACTAAGTTACTAAGTCCCATGATCCTTTAAGTAGAACCCCCGAGGCCCTTCTCACCGCATCTGCAAGCGACGCCGAAGGCTGGACGAATTTCAGGGACCGACCCCTACCTCTGAAACTAAGAAAGCCCATATGGGAGTTTCCAAAAATAGGGGATCCCAATAGTACCCTAAATAGTAGGATCCTTATTACAAGGACCCCCAAAATAAGGTACCCCCATTTTCGGAAACTCCCATGTAAAACTTAGACTTTGATCCATGGATAGGGCGGCCAAAAGGCTCGTGAATACTTTTCTGCTGAACAGAGAAGGATCCTGTAGGGCTCTACTTGGAGGATCATGGGACTTTTCCTTAAAGGGCTCCTTTAAGGGATTCTTTAGGGTTTAGGGATCTATTAAGGGTTCTATAAGGGGGGAGTTTAGGGTACTTAGAGGATCATGGGACTTAGTAAGTNATCATGGGACTTTTCCTTAAAGGGCTCCTTTAAGGGATTCTTTAGGGTTTAGGGATCTATTAAGGGTTCTATAAGGGGGGAGTTTAGGGTACTTAGAGGATCATGGGACTTAGTAAGTAAGGTTATAAGTACCCTAATTGGGGTTATAAGTAATTATAACTATAGTTACCTTATTTATAACCCAAGTTACTAGGTCCCATGATCCTTTAAGTAGGAGCTTATGGGGCTTGGGGTTTGGGGCTTAGGGTTTAAAGTTTAGGGTCTGGGGTTTAGGGTTTAGGGTTCTAGGGGCTGAGGGTTTAGGGCTTACCTGGACCCTAAAGAACCTACCTTGTTAGGGTTCCCTATTATGATTTCCTTATATATGTCCTTAAAAAGGTAGGTTTTTTGGGGTTAAGGTAGGGTTTCAGGTTTAGGGTCTTGGGTTTAGGGTTTAGGGTTCTAGGGGCTGAGGGTTTAGGGTCATGGCGGGTTTAAGGTTTAGGAATTAGGGTTTGGGGGTTTATGAAGGGCTTAGGGTTTAGGGTACCGAGGCCTTATCCAAGGAGAGTTGTTGTATGTGAGGTTATAATTAGGTTTAGGGCAAAGTTTAGGGTTTGTAGGGTTTAGGGTTTATAGGATTGTGGAATCGAGTAGGAAACGATAGTGTGACCATTTATGAAAGTGTGTCATTTGTAAGATAACCAGTAGGGCAGTGATGCATTGTTGCTCTAAGCCTGTGTATGTCGCCTGAACGAGTGTGAACATATGTGCCTAAAAGTGGTGATTGTTGCACGCCACAGGCCCTAAGCCCGAAGCCCCAACATGGCCATAAGGCGGGTCCCCTTTTCGCTAAGGACATACTGCCAGGGGAAGTGTATTTGCAATGCTTCCGGCTGAAGATAGTGTGCGTTTAGAACAACTCCACAACCCAAAACACACCAAAATGCTCAAACGCACAAGCCCTATAACACACACACACACACAATGGCCTCAAAGGAGCCACAAGCGAAACTGTAGCAAGAGAGTCTGGCAGCACCATATACAAAGTACTCTTGCAGGACTGCTAGCAGTAGGACCCTATAGAATCCTTAAACTAGAAAGCTACCGAAGCCCAAATCTCCTTTCAAGGGGGCTCAAGAACCCGTGGAAGCCCTGGGCTCTACACCCCAAACTGTTTTCTAAGCTTTTGCATGCAAAGGGTTTAGGGTCTAGGGTTTAGGGTTTAGGGTAACAAAATCTTAGTAGCTGAGTAGGTAACCTTTAACCTTTTGGGGTTTATATAGTCCTTAACCCTTTTTTGGGCTAGGGTACTCAGCGCCAAAGAATTGCAACAAACCTACGCACCTCTCTGAGAAGGACTTTCGGGCCCGAACCCCGAAGACTTGTTCCCAGAACTCCGAACCTAAGATTAGATGGAGTCAAAGGTGCGCAGACAGCTTTAAACAAGAACCTAAACTTCTCTTCGGTCCTGTGAGACAAAAGAATTGAAATTTTCGAAGTTTCAGACAATTAGAGGATGGTAAATCGGATCCTTCTTGTTACAAAGAACCCTTCTAAGTAAGTTGCCCCTAAGGTTCTGAGCCCCGCCCCTTGGTTTCATGAATCCCTTTGAACCGGTGCAGACCTCGTTTGCAGATCTGCGACGGCCAGGGGCCCAGCCTAGGGCCTTTGTTGTTCTTTTTGTGTTGTGCATTTGCGTGCCCTTGTTGTGTCTGTTCAAGGGCTGGATTTCGGGTTTGGTGTTGGATTAGTCTTCGTAGGGTCGTTAGAGAGCTGTTTGAAACCCAGTTTACTGAACTTAGAGCTTATTTTGTATGGTCTTTACGGGGTGATAGTTTCAGTTTGGGAGCATCAACTGAGTTTCGTCGGGCCTCTGCAGGGCTGTATACTATAACAAATTTCGTGGAAGAAGTGTCTGAAGTCACTGCTGAGAAAGCCACAGCACAAGTTATCGGGGTCCTTCCAAGTCAGTTCTGTTGCTTTAGGGTCTCAGGTCGTGTCGATTTGGTTTTTGTGGGATCAGAATAGGGTTCTTCGCCTTTCACTAAGACTCGTATGTCCAAACGTGAGTCCTTCATAATTTTGATCTTGCTTCCTTGCTCGTTGGGCTCAAGGTTTGTTGGAATCATTTCGGGCTTAGAAACCAGCTTGAATTGGTTCTTTTGTGTATGTGTGTCATTCTAGTTTGGGGCTTGTGTGTTTCTATATGTCGTGCATCCCTTGAGCCTTTTCAAGTACCGACGAAGACATACGTGAATTCGTTCAAACATTAAGCCACAAGAATCTGTATGGCAGTGTCAGATTGTACATACACAGAAATTGTTTGTGACCTTATGCATGTCTTGTATATATGCGTACCCTCTGCATATGTAATATATACATATACATCTGTATATACATGTTTATAAGTATATCATAGTACATCTAGAAATATGTCGCAGAACCCTCTAAACCTTAAGCGCTAAGTCGTAACACAACCGCACTTACAAACACTCTCGGGTTGTTTCGCGCACCTGTCTGCGCTACACAGAACGCTCATCCCTGAGATGAGGCAATTCCCCCAGGGCTCCAAGTATACAAATAGTACCTACTTTGGGCTATTTGGAGCCCCAGGGTTCGTGAAGCCCAAGCCCTCGTGTTCCAAACCCGAAACCCCCGAACTCTGAACCCCAAAGCCCGCAGTTCAGCAGAAATCTCCAAAGAGGATAATAAGATGTACTAGAATAGAATCGAGTGTCACATAAAATATGGAAATCTGTATCACATATCGGAAGCTCGAAGACCCGAGGTGAACCTTCGTGGCAATCGCCATCGGCACGATTTTTATCAGCCCATCCACGATGCTGCCACTTGACGGGTTTAGGGTTTTGTGGTTTAGGGTTTAAGGCTTAGGGTTTGGGTTTTAGGGTCGTGCGGAAGTGCAGTGGATAGGTGCTTCCTCCTTACATCTTGGAGGCTGGATTTGGATTTGGGGAAGAGAGTAAGTTTGCAGCGTCTCATGCGGATCTACAGGTTTTTAGGGTCTTGGTGCTGTGCCTACCGGCGGGTATGCTGGATTCGAAATTGCGGGTGAAGGTTGCTGCTGGCTTGGAGATTGCTCTGGCGGGGAAGCTCTGGGTGGTTTAGGGTTTAGGGTGGTTTAGGGTTTAGGGTTTAGGGTGGTTTAGGGCTTAGGGTTTAGCGTGGTTTAGGGTTTAGGGTGGTTTAGGGTTTAGGGTGGTTTAGGGTTTAGCGTGGTTTAGGGTTTAGGGTTTAGGGTGGTTTAGGGTTTAGGGTTTTAGGGGTTGCGCCTTACTAATTCGGATCGGGCTTAACAGTCCATTATCAGAAGTGTAATCAGGAGGAGTCCATAATGAGTAATACTTTTGGTAGTATCAAATAGCCTCAACTTCACAGCCCAAAACCTTTAGTCCGCGTATAACTTTGGCAGAATATTCCCCAGAACCCTACTTAATATGTTGTTTCCTAGGTCCCCTATATTAGGCGTCAAAAGTATTAAACCCGCCAAAATTCTCAACCACTCGGGTGGTTGTCAAAATTATGGTCCCTTTTCGGGTCCCTATAATATAATACGGCACCTACTATTTAGGGTACCCAAAAAGGGACCCCTATTTTGACAACTACCCGCTCCTCTTAAGGCCTATCTTGGGCAGAAAGATGCCGCAGCTCGGCTGGACATCCAGGGTAAAACGATTAAGAGTTCAGGGTGTAGGTTGGCGGTGTAGGGTTTAGGGTTTAGGGTTTCAGAAGGGCCAGCATTAGAGCCCGAAGTCAGGAGCCCGGAAAGCTGAGTTTGGGGAATTCTGTTTCGCCGAATTGTTGGCTTGGGCCTTGCAGGAGCCGTAGGGTTGTTAGTTAGATGAGGCTTTCAAAGTAGGCGCAGCAGTTCGAGCCGGTGATTAGTCTAGCCAGACGCCAGGCGAGCATCATCAGCAGCAGTGGCTGGATTTCCGTTCCACCTCCCTATGCGATTTCCTGACCTTAAACTTAGAACCGCCAACAAGTCCAGCAGTTAAACCCGTTGATTAGGTTAGCGAACGGACAGACGAGCATCATCAGCATCAGTTGGATTTCCTTTCAAACTCTCTTGCCGACATCCTTGCTATAGAACCTCCAGCAGTGCGCAAGTTTTACCCATTGATTAGACGGAGGCAGCGAGCGCGAGCATCATCAGCATCTTCCGGGTATCCTTTCCACCTCTCTCTCCGATTTCCTGACCTTGGACCCGCCAGCAGGTCCAGCAGTTCGACCCNTTGATTAGACGGAGGCAGCGAGCGCGAGCATCATCAGCATCTTCCGGGTATCCTTTCCACCTCTCTCTCCGATTTCCTGACCTTGGACCCGCCAGCAGGTCCAGCAGTTCGACCCAGTGATTAGTTTAGCGAACGGACAGACGAGCATCATCAGCATCAGTTGGATTTCCTTTCAAACTCTCTTGCCGACATCCTTGCTATAGCACCTCCAGCAGCGCGCAAGTTTTACTCCTTTGATTGGACGGAGTCAGCGAACCGCAATGCGAGCATCATCAGCATCCAGGTCCAGCAGTTCGACCCAGTGATTAGTTTAGCGAACGGACAGACGAGCATCATCAGCATCAGTTAGATTTCCTTTCAAGCTCTCTTGCCGACATCCTTGCAAAAGAACCCCCAGCAGCGCGCAAGTTTTACCCATTGATTGGACGGAGTCAGCGAGCCGCAGCGCGAGCATCATCAGCGTCAGCTGGGTGTCCTTTCCACCTCTCTCTCCGATTTCCTGACCTTGGACCCGCCAGCAGGTCCAGCAGTTCGACCCAGTGATTAGTTTAGCAAACGGCCAGACGAGCATCATCAGCATCAGTTGGATTTCCTTTCAAACTCTCTTGCCAACATCCTTGCTATAGAACACCCCGCAGCGCGCAAGTTTTGCCCATTGATTGGACGGAGTCAGCGAGCCGCAACGCGAGCATCATCAGCATCAGCTGGGTGTCCTTTCCCCCTCTCTCTTCGATTTCCTGACCTTGGACCCGCCAGCAGGTCCAGCAGTTCNTTGCTATAGAACACCCCGCAGCGCGCAAGTTTTGCCCATTGATTGGACGGAGTCAGCGAGCCGCAACGCGAGCATCATCAGCATCAGCTGGGTGTCCTTTCCACCTCTCTCTTCGATTTCCTGACCTTGGACCCGCCAGCAGGTCCAGCAGTTCGACGCAGTGATTAGTTTAGCGAACGGACAGACGAGCATCATCAGCATCAGTTGGATTTCCTTTCAAACTCTCTTGCCGACATCCTTGCTATAGAACCCCCAGCAGCACGCAAGTTTTACCCATGGATTGGACGGAGTCAGCGAGCCGCAACGCGAGCATCATCAGCATCAGCTGGGTGTCCTTTCCACCTCTCTCTCCGATTTCCTGACCTTTGGACCCGCCAGCAGGTCCAGCAGTTTCGACCCAGTGATTAGTTTAGCGAACGGACAGACGAGCATCATCAGCATCAGTTGGATTTCCCTTTAAACTCTCTTGGCGACATCCTTCCTATAGAACCTTAGCAGCGCGCAAGTTTTGCCCATTGATTAGACGGAGGCAGCGAGCGCGAGCATCATCAGCATCTTCCGGGTATCCTTTCCACCTCTCTCTCCGATTTCCTGACCTTGGACCCGCCAGCAGGTCCAGCAGTTCGACCCNTTGATTAGACGGAGGCAGCGAGCGCGAGCATCATCAGCATCTTCCGGGTATCCTTTCCACCTCTCTCTCCGATTTCCTGACCTTGGACCCGCCAGCAGGTCCAGCAGTTCGACCCAGTGCTTAGTTTAGCGAACGGACAGACGAGCATCATCAGCATCAGTTGGATTTCCTTTCAAACTCTTTCGCTATAGAACCCCCAGCAGCGCGCGAGTTTTACCCATTGATTGGACGGAGTCAGCGAGCCGCAGCGCGAGCATCATCAGCATCAGCTGGGTGTCCTTTCCACCTCTCTCTCCGATTTCCTGACCTTGGACCCGCCAGCAGGTCCAGCAGTTCGACCCAGTGATTAGTTTAGCGAACGGCCAGACGAGCATCATCAGCATCAGTTGGATTTCCTTTCAAACTCTCTTGCCGACATTCTTGCTATAGAACCCCCAACAGCGCGCAAGTTTTACCCATTGATTGGACGGAGTCAGCGAGCCGCAACGCGAGCATCATCAGCATCAGCTGGGTGTCCTTTCCACCTCTCTCTCCGATTTCCTGACCTTGGTCCAGCAGTTCGACCCAGTGATTAGTTTAGCAAACGGCCAGACGAGCATCATCAGCATCAGTTGGATTTCCTTTCAAACTCTCTTGCCGACATCCTTGCTATAGAACACCCCGCAGCGCGCAAGTTTTGCCCATTGATTGGACGGAGTCAGCGAGCCGCAACGCGAGCATCATCAGCATCAGCTGGGTGTCCTTTCCACTTCTCTCTCCGATTTCCTGACCTTGGACCCGCCAGCAGGTCCAGCAGTTCGACCCAGTGATTGGTTTAGCGAACGGACAGACGAGCATCATCAGCATCAGTTGGATTTCCTTTCAATCTCTCTTGCCTTGCTATAGAACCCCCAGCAGCACGCAAAATTTTACCCATGGATTGGAAGGAGTCAGCGAGCCGCAACGCGAGCATCATCGGCATCAGCTGGGTGTCCTTTCCACCTCTCTCTCTCCGATTTCCTGACCTTTGGACCCGCCAGCAGGTCCAGCAGTTCGATAGATTGCACGGATTTGGTGTGGCGCCAGGCGAGCAGCATCAGCATTAGCTGGATTTCCGCTCCAGCTCTCTCCCCGATCTTCTTGAGAGGCTGAGGCTTTAAACCTGCATCAACCGAAACAGTTTTTGTTGCCCATCCCAAATAGTGTAGTGTCTAGTCTGTGTGGATATTCATTCATGAACTAGCTAACTCCTTAATTGACAAATTCAAATCAATGTAATAATTACTGAATTAATGAATGAATTAATCAACTCATGATTTCTTGATTTACTGATAAGTACTTAATGAATATTATTTAATTAATTCGCTAACTAACTAGTCAGTTAATTATACATGTATATGATTGTTTTGTATAGTATAATGTTACATATTTACAGATGTTTATTGCCTTTTTGACAAAGAGCCCTGGCTTTTTAAGGCTTGGTCACGAAGGCCAAACCGAACAAGTTGGAATAAGATTCGGATGAAGGATTTGCAGTACACAATAAACTAAATGAGCATGAGATATGTGTCTTTCGGCAAGAAGGGGTTCCTGTGTAGTTTGGTCCCTATAATGAGGATCCGACGGATTTGTCTATTATCTGAAGCTCCGACGTGCATGCTGGGCAGTTTGAGCTTGCTGGCTTCTACTTTGGTAACAGGCTCCTGTATAGCCCGTCGTTTCGCTGTTGACCGCTAAACTCAATGCGATGAGGGTTTTGCATGACTAAGACCCCAAAGCCTGAAACCTACATAAGTGTTACTTCTACGCAACCCATCTTTAAATCCTGAACTGCCAAAATCTAGACATCTAGACTTCATATCAATTGCTACACATAACCCATCTTTAAAGCTTTGACTGCTAAGCTCCGAACCTGAGCACCAGACCGTAGACAGAGGTCTTGTGGCTGCTCGACCACAAGGCGGAGGCGGATGCTGCCAACAAGGCGGCTTCGGGATTGCAGGGCTGTGTTTTTTCCCACATCTTTGCATGGAGTTCTTACTTTTGGGGCTCTCCCGCCTCCTCCTCCTCCGCCTCCGCCTCCTCCTCATCACTCATTCACCATGCACTCACTCACTCCATCATCACTCACTCATCCCTCACTCACCACGCACTTCATCATCATCACTCACTCACCACTGTTCGCGCACTCACCCTCCTCATCATCACTCACTCACCACGCACTCACTCACTCCGTCATCACTCACTCATCCCTCACTGACCACTGTTCGCGCTTACCACGCATCATCATCACTCACTCACCACATCTCACCACTGTTGGATGCGGCGCGCGCTCACTCACCACGCACTCACTCATCATCATCACTCACTCACCACTTTTCGCGCTTCACTCACCACGCATCATCATCACTCACTCACCAGCCCTCCGGAAGACTCTAAACGCCACTAAACGCACTCTCCAGACTGCATTCTGGGGCTTTGACCGGGCTTGATGAGGGCTGGTTGAGAGACCCCGAGGGCTTTTACCAGTCATTCTCATCCCCCACCCGTGCTATTCCAGCCCCGCTACTAAGTCTTGTGCTCTAGGTGTCGGGATCCCTTTCCAAACCCACACCCCAGACCCCACAAGAGACCTTAATCGAGAGAGCTAGTATTTTGGCCTGTTTTTCGCAGTGTTCCATGTAATCTAGTATTTCATTCCCCAAAGCCCCATAATAATTGGGCCACTGTTCTACCCATTTTTGTTCACGGATGCCTCATTTCAGGGTGTACTCCAAAACCTTTGCAAGTAGGTACGCATAAAATTGCAAGGCCTGCTTCTTGTGGTTGAAAGAATACCTACACTCCAAGACTCTGTAAGTAAGAGCATGTAGACTGGGGTTTGGGGTTTAGCAGAGTCGAGGATTATGCATTTTCTGGGTTTTACTGTTTTACTCAAGGGATTTATTTTTTGCCGTAAGAAGAACCCTTCTCACGTGCTGGGTGCAGTGCCGTGTCCAAGCATCAGCCGAATGAGGGTCCGTGGTTGCTCAGCACTCTGAGGTCTAGGACTGCTTTTCCGGGTTCAGGCCGTTGTTAGTGCAGGATTTAGGGTTTAGGAGTTTAGGGTTTAGGTTGATTTCTGAAGGATTCTACATATTTATTCCACAACCAATAGCCGAAAACGTGCGATGTCAATGACAAGCACGTGAGGATGGCAACACTCCCTTGCACTTCATCGCGCTGGTCGGAGGCAGGCGCTCGAATGCCCGAGAGGCTTATATAACTACTACCAGAATCAACTCATGGTCTAAGTTCATGGCTGGCCACCATATTCTCTTGTTATAGCACCCTTATAAAACTTCTGGGGAGTAGAAAGTGGGTCTGCTGCGCGAATTCCGATACCCTACGCCCCAAGTCCATTCCAAACCTTAACAAGCTCCGCAGGACGCGATGGCTTGATGAACGAGGAAGTGGAGGAGGTGTCGTCCTAGGAAGTTGAAAAATCCTGGAAGGGTTCTGAAAGGATTCTGTAAGGGTTCTGAGAGGCTAGAGTCTAGAGGTTCAGGGCTTGTTATTGTGGGTTTTCAGGAAAAAGGGCCCAGGGTTGTTAGGAAGGTTTCTAGGGGTATTCCGTTTAGACTTTAGGGTGCAGGTGCACGGTGAGAAAATTGGTATCGTGATATAGCTTCAGCTTCAAATTTTACGATACCGGTGATGATGCTCATTACCCAGAGGCCCCATAGTAGTTCCTTTTTGGGGTTCATATATAGAATCCTATACGGTAACCTCAAAAAGGAACTACTTTGGGGCCTTTGGGTATAGGTGAGGGCGCCGGGTGTGCGTCCTGTACGTCCTCTACCAGTCCTGGGATGGCTCGGGGGTTGGGGGGATGATGACGACACTGTTACGTGCACACCCCGAACCATATCTCCAAAACATCCACTTTACTCGGCACTACAGTTCTTTCGTGATGTCGGACCTCTTTTTTCTCAAAATCTACTTTTCGATGGCTAACAAGTGCTGCTGACAAAGTTTGCGGAACGCAGTGCTCGAAGAAGTGTGTTATTTTACGTACTAGATTCTGCACCTTTCCCAGCACTGCATTTTAACCCGCATGTGCGCTTTCCCTAGGTTTTAGCACATTGCCCGTTTCAGCTATGCCATTAAACGCCGGTCACGTACCAGGCGTCCTGATCTCATTATATGCTGATGCTGGTACCTTGACAACCACAATAAAACACCTTGGAAAGAGCTCATGCCCACAGCTTATCTTTCCGAAGTCCGCATTCTGAGAGCTAATGCATGCTAAAGCCGAAACCTTCAGCCTTTAACTGTATGCGTTCCTATACCGAGGATTCAACCCCTACACCTGGAACCCCAACCTCTCGACCTAAAGCCCTAAACTCCCTAAGCAGCCTGAGTCTACGTGGCCCTCAAACACCGCAGGCTCCCTCAAAACCAAACCTTCTCTGGGCTTTGGAGTACCATACTTTAATACTTTTTTCTTAAAGGAACCCTTATGAAATAAAAGTTTATACTTTTTTCTCCCTGGTTACTTAAACGCCCAGTTCTCGATACCCGCCTTTCAAGCACCCTGACGGTACACCTAAGTCAAGACAAGCAAGTCCCTAAACCCTACCTTAACCTACCAAACCCTACCTTTGTTGTAGGTTCTTATTATAAACCCTAATATGGAATTTATAGGGACCCTACTTTTTTGTAGGTTTTGGTAGGTTAAGGTATATAAAATCTATACCCCGAACCCTGAGCAGCCTTAGCCCTAAATCCCAAGAAGCCCCTCAGCATGGAGACCCCCTCGTAAAGGTACTGGGTGGGGGGATTACCTACCGTGCCACCTATTTCCGGGACCATTTCTGTGAGAGTGGGGGGGGGTAGAAATAGGTACCGGGGGACACAGAAATAGGTACCGGGGTATGGTGACGTTAGATCGTGCGTCGGACCCCGAGTTATCCAACAGTGATAATGCTTAGGTTACAGGGGAATGCAGGCTTTCATCTCTCTCTGTCTCTCTCTCCCTCCCTCGTGTTTCTTTGCAGTGAAGCGGGAGATGCAGGCCGGGAGCATAGGGGACAAACATACATAAATAGGTACTGGGCTCGGAGGTCCAAGTCACTCTTCCGACGAAAGAAGCTAAGAAAACTACTATAGTTGCGGTGTGGGCCGGTACCTATTTCTGCGGTTCCCTGTAGCCTAACTTGGGCATCTCCTAGGTATTCCTATATAGGTACGTCCTAGGCAATCCCAGCTACGCTGGGGGGTCCACTCCACTCTTCCTTTCGCAGCTATTTCTGGGGGTCCCCGTACCCTAAGTTGGGTATCTCCTAGGTATTCCTATATAGGTACGTCCTAGGCAATCCCAGCTACGCCTTCCCTGGCACAAAAAGGCCGAAATCCGCGACAGGAGTCCTCATGCCCCCCTGGCGCCCCCCCCCCCCTCCCGAACATTGAAACAGACCTGAGTACCCGT